>PVIR01001137.1:107206-136329 GCA_004026965.1 Petromus typicus | reverse complement strand
AAGGGGACAATGTTGAGATTGTAACAAAAAAGTAAGGAAACAAATTTTATATATATGGGGGGGTGGTAGGGTGGATGGGGCTATGGGAAAAAAATGAGAATTAAGTTGTGTCTTATACTGGTACAAATCCCCATTATGGAGTGCAATCATGATGTGTATATTTAATGTACCAATAAAGATAATTAAAAAAAAAAAAAAATTTGGTGTACTGTTGCCTCAGCCTCCTGAGAAGCTGGGACTCCAGGCGTGGCCCTCCGTGCCCTGCGCTTTGAAGGACTGTCATAGTCCTTCAGCTTGGTTTCTGTGTGAAGCTACAGTTTTAAACCCTGTGTGTCTGTTTGGAGGAGCCTGGAGCTGCTACCTATCACAAGACTTGCCCAAGCATCTCATCAGAGAGCTGCCAGCTTAATTAAGGAAAAAGTTTAGAAGAGCTTATATCTTACTTCTGTCGCTGGCTGGTTCCCCAAGCTTAGGGCGTTTCTCTAGCCCACCAACCGTTCTTCAGGACCCTGGAGGATGTGAAAAATCAGCCCTGTCTTACCAGAGCAATAGGCCAGGTGATGACTTTCCTTGGAGTTTTTGGCTTTCTCCAAATTAGTGAGATTCTGACACATCAGTCAGCTTCTCTGATGTAGTAGCTTCTCTGCATAGGCTTGAGGTGAATGCCCAGATAAAACCTGAGAACAAATGAACCCAGTGTTCAGGTGGTGGTGTTCTTATCAGAACTACCCACTCCAGGTTTTCAGAGATGTAAAAAGTGTTTTATTTTTTTACTTAGATTCAGCTGGAAGAGTGAATTTGCTCAAAAGTTTCCTTGGATATCAGAACCTGCTCTTTTCTTAGCAGTAAATTTTTCTTTGGATAACATAAAAAGAATGATAATACGATTTTTCTTTCTTTGAAAACTACATAAAGAGATGGGGGCCGGGGATTTAGCTCAGTGGTTTTGTCGCCTATCTTGCAAGTGCAAGGACCCAGGTTCGATCCTCGGTAACCACATACCATACTGGGCGTGGAGACTCATGCCCAGCCGCAACCAGTACCACATCCCACAGTGCCAGGCGTGGCAGCTCATGCCTGTAATCCCAACACTCAGGAGGCAGAGACAGGAGGATTGCTGTGATGTGAGTTGGAGGCTGAGCTTAGGGTCAGCCTGAACTACAAAGCGAGACGCTGTCTCATAAAACCTAAAAAAGAAAACTACATACAGAGAATTTAATGAATGACAACTTGCTTCTCACTCATGATCAGGTGAAACCTAAATTCTTTAATTACAAAGCGCAGTGATTACTTTCAAAGTAGAACTAATTGCTATATTTCCTCCCTCTCCTTCCGTTCTTTCCTTCCTCTTTTCTATTTGTCAGTATTAGGGCATCTTTTTTGCTGTTTTGGGAGGTTTTTTTAGTACTGGGGATCAAACTTGGGACCTTGCACTTGTGAGGCAGGAGCCAGAAGCACTGAGCTAAATCTCTGGCCCTTTTTTATTTTTCATTTTTTGGTATAGGCCTCCCACCCTTCCATCCTGGGGATCAAACTTAGGCACAGTTGCAGTTGCAAGACAGATATGGTGCCACTGAGCTAAATCCCTGGCTCTATCTTTGTTCTTCTACAACAGAATCCATGATCATAATGATGTTCTTGACAGTTTTCCCAAATTCTGCTCTTATTTCTCTCTGTTATCATATTTGATACAGGCAGTCCTAACAAGACAGATTTTTTTGTGCTGTTGAGATTTTATTTGGGGAAGGTAGTAGACGAAGAGATCTTGGGTCTTGATAATAGCCTCTTAAGATGATACGAAGCTGGATGTAGTGGTGCACACCTGTAATCCCAGGATTCTGAGGGGCCGAGGGGGAGGACTGCAAGTTAAAGCTCAGCCTGAGCAACTTAGTCACTTAAAAAGAACTCTGTCAAAATAAATAAAATAATAATTGAAAAAAAGGGATATGGCTCATTGCAAAGGCCTGGTTTCAGTTCCCAGTACAGGGTTGGGGAGCAGAATGGAGCTGTTTGAATCATTGGATTAAAAAAAAAAAATTTCAAAATTCATTGAAATCTAGTTTACCATGTCCCTTTTGTATCGCTCTTCTGTCATTACTAAAGTTGGCGGCATCTCAAGTTAGAATCATTTATCAATTTCATTAACATTACTACCTCCTTTCCATGTGCTAAATGAAGACACCAAGTAGGAACAAAGAAGCCTCTAGGAAGCCTCGCCAGAGGCAGTGGAGAAGCCGAGGGTTGGGATCCTCTCCTGTCTCTCATCCTGGAGTCCTCAGAATGTACATTTTATGGGAAGAGGCTAATCTTACATATACACTTGAAAATGTAAGCTTTAGGGTTAAGATCTGTGAAGTTAGCTCTTCCAGTAGTTATTTTCTCCTCACACCACCATGGTGTGGCAGAGTAACTGAGCATGAAGGATGACAGTTCTGCTCTGTGACAGGGCACTTTGTGTTTTCCATCCTCTTCAACTTCTCTCTCCGTATAATTAATAACAATACCACTCTGAAGCATTATCAGGGCCATTAATGGAATGTGCTTATAGAACACTTAGGACAGTACCCGACACATTTAAGTCATTCACTGTGTGTTACTGTCTTTACGTTCACTTTTATTCATAACATTTCATGATCCAAATGGCTTCCACTAAGTATGGCTGTCAGTCAATATACTTTATTCACTCATTTTTACTTTTTCCTTTCCACAGTGGGAATTAGGAAACAACTTGTGTTAGTTACTATTCTCTCCTTGCTGAGACACAATACCCAACACCCAAAGTTTAAAGGGTTTATAAGGGATTATTTGGCTCACAGTTCATGGAAGTTTCAGTCCATAGTCAGCTGGCTCTGAGGCTGGGGTGGCAAACAGACACCGCAGAGACAACATGGAGCACACAGCGCAGCAAAGGCCAAAAAGAGAGGCAGTTCACGGGCCGCACTGAGGCGTAGCAACAGCAACAAGGGTGTTTCTGCCCCTTTTATTTTATTGAGACCACCAGGGAATAATAGGGCAGGGCCAAACTAATCACTCAGGTCTAGGGGTTTAGTAATCATACCTTAACCCTCACACCACACATTCCCAATTCAACTACATTTGAAGAAGAAAGTCCCATCTCATCTACATGAGGCTTTGGGGGGGACATCTCAACACAAATTATAACACAACTAAAACCTGTATAATGGTATTTTTTAGTGTTTGGATATATTACTTAAATCCTAATTTAAAGAGATAGACACTACTGGGTACAAATCTTCACCTGTTGGCCTCATTGCTCATTGGTATAACCCAGTTTTTTCCTCAGGACTGATTAACACTCACTCATTATGAATCTTTGTAAATTGGTTGAGATCTGTACACGGTTAATTCACTTTTGGGGCTTTAGAGAAACTAAACATCAAATTGGTATGCTAGATGTTATCACTTACTCTAATTACAAAGACAGCCCAGCTATTCAGTTGAGTTCCCCATACTTCCTTGATTTAATAACCAACTTCCCCAGTTTGTGCAACTTCCTGGATTTTTAGTGCTGAAATCACTGTTAGTTTCCATAATAATGAGAGCTCTCAAATGCACTCACTGAAATATGTTGGTAAAAGGTAGTATTTTCCGTCTTTTCAGAGTTCTACCTTTCTTTGCCTTTGTGACAGAGCTGCAAGAAAGAACAACACATATTGGCGATTATCTTTTTATGATCCAAAGAAAAGTTTCCCTGTGTCTTTTAATTATCCCTCATTGTTCTTTTGAACTAGAGCTTCTACTACAGATAAATATATATTTTATTATCTTTCTAGTTTTAAGAATTAGCTTATTTTTCTGAATTACTTTGAATATAGTTTCTAAAACTTAAAAATCTTGTTCCTTGCCCTATTTCTTTTTCTGTTTTGTTTTGTTTAGTGAGGGTAGAAAAAGAAACAGGCTTTGTAGAACATGTTTGCACCAAGTAAAAATAGGAAAAGAAGCACACCTACAGCATGAGGGTGGCCACCGAGCAAGAGAGAGAACACAGTGACTCTGCCCTGTGTCCTTCCTCCAGCCTCAGTTCTAAATTGAAGAGATTATAATTTTCAACTTTCTACCTTTTTCAAGTTGTTTCTTTAAGTAATCACCTCCCCATTTCTAATTATTTATAAATAATCCCTCTTGATTTTTAAAATTTTGGACATTACTCAGTTTTCTGTATGAAAGGTGTGGATATAGTGTACCTATACACTCACACCCTTCTCCTGCTATTTTTGCTTCACAGACTTTGGCTGAATCACTGGGCGGTGTTTGCTGCTGGCTATGTGGATAATCATTGCTGGCCATAGTACAGTGATCAGTCTTTCTTGTATATGTGCTTTGTTTTTCCATTCATTCGTTGAATTTTTCCTGGTGATCAAGTAGCTGTGTCAAACTTTCATCAGTATTTTATTCCATCTTGTGTCTTTTTCCCCACACTCCAGCCTTTCACAACTATTTTATTCTCTTTTTCCTTGTTTGTGGGTTTAATACATTTTTTACTCATTAATTATCACTTTCTATATAAGTTTACCTAATCTGAATTGTTCATGTGAATAGAATCATACAGTACATGGGAAATTCTGTCTCTTATAGTTTTGTTCACAGGAAATACCTGAGAAGTTCAAGTGAGTAGGTGGTTTTCCAGGCCAAATGAATATTTTAGGAGGTGTTAGCTGCTCAGATTAGTTCTGAAGTAGAGATGTTTTGGTAAGTTCCTGGGATAGAGTCAGTCACTGAAGACATTTAAAATTAGACCATCTTCCTATAATGTTTTGTGTAAAGCGAGATGACACCTAAAGTCTTTTTACTGCTAAAGGGCTGCAAAATCTCTGAGCAGCATGCTGAGTGATTATGACGAGGTCAACACTATTTCAAACAAAATACATTCCTGGTTTTGTAATAAAAGTTTTTGTAGAGAGAAACAGTCGTTTTGCAAAATTTGCCATATTTTATTGCAGGAAATACTTTGAATAATATTTTTCTAGTTGAGCTAATTCTCTGTATCCTATGTTGTGCCTCCAAACAGAATGCTTTCCTGAACTCTTGCCAGTTTGAGTTCACCTTTACCTTCTATATATCTTATCTATTATACTATATCTTGAAATATGTAGTCATTTCCCTGTGATCTGAGCAAGAGAAGGTATCTCTCACACGATCATTTGGTTTTCATTGTCAAAGGGATTAATGTGTCATGCTTCCTTGAAGCCTGTGCTGCCCCAGAAATTACCCCATTTTCAAATTACAAAGGAATTATCAAGTATGATGGGCCAAGGGTCATGTGAAGGTTGTGACCTCAACATATCATAATTAGAATAAGTTTTCTAATAAAAAACAAAAACAACCACTGAAAAAATCTTTATCTATTTTATTGTCATAGTCTTAACCATCATATATGATTTTCTTGAGTGCTTGGTGAATAAGTTGGAATCTGCCCTTATCCTCCAGGATTTATTAACACAGAGGTAGCAACTGTATCTTAGAAAGTAAAACTTAAACAATAGTCAGAGGGCCATTTGGCAGCTGTCTGTGGAGCAAGCCAGCAGGAAGGCAAACAATTGCTAACACAGCTTGGATTGTGGGAAGCGAGGAAACTGTCTTTTACCATTGGCAACCTTTAATGGAAGAATAAGAAAATTAAAGCACCCTAATAGAATTTAAAATTTAGCTTATAAGAAAAAGAAAAAAAAAGTCTGACAAGAAAATTTGTTTTTGAGACAGGTTTTACTCTGTAATTCAGGCTGGCCTTGAACTTACTATGTAGCCCAGGGTGTCCTCAGACTCATGACAATTCTTCTGCCTCAGCCTCCCAAGCGCTGAGATTACAGTTGTGTGCCTGGATGAAAAAAATTCTTGACCTGGATGAAAAAAATTCTTGACCAAACAATTCCTTTAATTGAAGAAAAAAACTGACAAAAATGTCATATATTGGCTTATGTGTCTAAACAGTCTACTGGATAAAATACAGTTGAATCAGTCAGCTATGTTGGTGTATTCCTATAATCCTAGCATTCTGAGAGACTGAGACAGTAGGATCACAAATTCAAGCCCTGCCTAGGCAGCTTAGCAATTAAACAAAACTCTGTTTCAAAAAAATATTTTTTTTTAAATGAAGTGGATTGATTTGGGGACTCAGAGAATGCCATGAGATCTCTTCCATTATATCCTTTGCTCTTTTGTTTTGACTCTTCTGTGTTTTCTCATTCTCGGATAAGCTTTCTTCACATGGTAGCCACTAACAGCTCCAAGTTAATAATTTCAAACAAGATATAAAAACAACAAAGAAAAAAATAAAATGTGTCTTTTCCAGAACGATCTTGTTGCTCATTCCTGAAATAATCATTGTTATGAGGAGGAAAATGTTAGCCCACAGAAGCCCCATGGGCTGAGAGTGGGGAAGCCGGCTCCCCCTCAGGAACACCAGTGAGTTGTTGCCAGGAGAGAGAATACATTCTGTGCTCAGCCACATGTCTGTCCATGGCAGAGAGGCTAGTAGCTGCTCATTTGGTCTGGGTAATATGATCATAAAAGTAAATAACTTTTTTCTGCTAAATATTACAGAGAGAAAATAGGTATAAACAACAGTAGAAGGAACTTTAGTAATAGATAGGTTTGGAAAAATTAGACACATATCAGACTTTTATATAGCATTCCCATTTTCCCCGTTTTCAGTTGCAAAGCACAACTGTATCCCTTAAAAGAAACAAATGCAGCAGATATTTGAGTTGGAAACTTCAGATGAAAAAATGCTTACGATAGCTGTTGCCCTCTGGTATGTGCAGTCCCTATAATCCAGCAGTGATATACACCTGCTGGAATTTCAGGTAGCACCTACTAGTTTACTTTTCTTTGGGGCTAGTAGAACTCAGAAGGCGGCCAGCCATGGTGGCGCAGGTTGGACATGGGAGCACCTATCTGTAATCCCAGCACTCAAGAGGCAAAAGCAAGAGGATAGCCATGACTTCGAGCCCAGCTTGGACTACATAGTGAGTCAGCCTAAACTATACAGCGAGACCTTGTCTCAGAGACAACAAAAACAAAAAGAACATGGAAGATGATTCCTTTTGCTCTCTTAATAAGCAATTTGTCTACTTTTTTTTTTTTTAGACAGGATTTCTCTGAGTTGCCCCAGGTAGGCTCAAACTAGCAGTCATCCTGCCTCAGCCTCCCGGTGTCTAAATTTATAAGGATGCACCACTTTGCCTTCCTTCATTTACCTTTTTCTTAAGCCACAGACTTTTTCCCCCCCGCAGCTAGAATGTTCTCCACCTCCACTTTGAATGTCTAAGAACTTCCTCTTGATTTTACATAATAGAGCAAACTACAATGACAGTGCCATATTTTGCCAACCGAGAACTATGTACTTCAAGTTTTGCCACAGCCTGAAATTCTTAAGAGTGGAACTTCTGATTCCATGAAATTTCAGTCCACATGCGAGGCAGCATGGGTTAGGGGCACATGCAGAGACTTTTTTGGAAACAAAGAAAAGATGGGGGTGGGGAGGACAGAAAAGAAGATGGGCAGACAGGTGCCACCTCAGCAGGCATACCACCTTCACGGCTCACCAGAGGCACAGGAGTAGAAAGACGGTGCCTGTGATTTATAGGAGGATGGAATTGGATTGTGTATCACAAAAACAGTATAGCTGTTGCCTGCAGGACTATTGTTTAGATAGGAAAATGATAAACTCAAGTGAAAAATAATTATAGATTTCTCAGCACTTCTATTACTCCATCTATATCTTTTCTCCCTAAATTCCTGAAATTCATATCAAAACTGTATTTTTTTAGTTCTTTTTACTCATTCATTCATTGAATCATTTAACAAATAGTAATTGATCACCTGCTAAGTGCTGGCACTATTCTAGGCATTCGGGATGCAGCAGGAAAAAACAAAACATTCCACAGAGGAGAGCAGACAACAAATAAAGAAATAGATGACCTGTCGTATAACACGTGCTAAGAAGAAGATGAAGGAGAGTGAGAGGGTTAGAGTGGTAGGGAAAAGGAAGCTGCTGCTTTCTATTTTATAAATATGATATGTGAGCAGAGATAGAAGTCTGGGAGCAAGTTGTGTGGCTTCCTGGAAAAGCAGCAGGATAGGAGCCTGGGGTGAGGCAGAGCCGCCCAGTCAGAGCAGCGAGGTCTCCTGGAAGAAAAGCCGAGATGGCCAGAGGCTGGAGGACAGTGGGGCTCAGAGAATGTGGTCAGAGAGAGTCAGGGAGAGAAGGCAGGCAGTGGGGGGCTGGGAGTGACTCCTATTTAGGGGAGGAGGAAACCATTGCAGAATTTGGACAGAAGAATGAAGGGGCATGATTTCTGTTTTAAACCATTCATTTCAGCTACAGTAAGGGGAAAAAGGTAAGGAACAGTGAGTCCAGTTAGGGGATTATTAAGAAAGTTCTGACCAAACACTAGGGACCAGAGAAGCATTCTCATCCTAGATATGGTTGGAAAGCCTTGTTTCCTTCTTTCTTTAGTCTTTTTCTTTTTCCTCACTATTCTCTAGAAAGATATAACCTTGTTCCCTTGCATAGTAGAATTTGTTTAGATGCAGTATGGAGACTGGGACTTTGTTATGATCCCGTCTGTGTTCCCTCATTCCATCCCTGCAAGGGTGGTTCAGAGTGGGCGGGCTCAGATATAATAACATTGTCATGGGTTACACATGAAGAAGACCCTGGTGTGAATGGGGGAGAGGGTTCTAGGAAGGGGAACTCCAAAGCAGGATTTTCCCTGTTTCTGTTGATTCAGGAACTCAGCCATATACTTAGATCTAGTGCCCAGAATGCTCTGAAAATGTTTGCTTGTTGTCCTCATCCTTGATAGTTTACAGAGAATAATGCCACTGGAGTGGAGAACGAAACAGGCAAAGGTAGGAAACACTACTATATTTTAGGCTTATATGATGGCAAGGACAGTATAGGAGAGTCCCTAGTGGTCACCTCCTGCTGCTGAGTGAATCTCTGCCGTGATATGTAATCATCTAGCCTCTCCTTTCAGCATCTACAGCCCATAGATCATAGAATGTCAGTGCTGAAAGGGACCTTTGAGGTTGTACTGGGACGAGGTAACTCCAGGAATCTGGTCTCCCAGACCCATCTTCTTTCTACTTAATATATTGTTTTTTCAAATAAAGGCCAGCCCTTGCTGGTAGAATTACATATAAGATTAAATGTCTGTGTTCATCCTATCCCAGGATACCTGGATTTATTTGCCTTTCACAGTAATGAATTCTTTCTTTTGGTTTTGAACCCTAGGAGTTGCCCTGCTCACAGATGTGTACCCTGAGAAAATCTTGGTTGACCTGTTGGCTCAATATGACAGTGACAAAGACAAGCACACACCTGAGACCAGAATGAAAGTCGGGGAAGTCCTGATTCGAACTGTCAGGGCATTAGGTGAGTTTTCTTGTTTCATCCATCTGGAACAGGGGGGAGAAGTGTGGCTTTGAAACCAATGTCTGTGTACTGAAAGGTTTGTTTTACTAGCAAGTGAGTGCAGATCAAGAGCTGAGATGAGCTAGTTCCTGTTTGGGGTTTTAGCCCATGTCCAGCAAACATACCCACTAAGAGAATACCAGTAGTAATATGCTAGCTGTCCAGTCTCCTTCCCGTGGAGCTCTGTTGGGCTCCAGGTCTCAGTGGAATGAGAAGTAGAAGCTTCACACTCTTTGAGCAGCAGTAAACATAAAAAGGAGAGCAATGTCCAGCAAGGAAGGAGGAGTACAAACTCTTGATGAATGTCTGCTGTGCGCCAAGTTGGCAAGCTACATAAGCTCATCCAGTTTTCCCAACAAATTCTGTAAAGAAGCTGTTATTGGCCCTTGTGATGGATAAAGAAACTGTGGCTCAGATGCCTTCAGCACTTTGTCTAAGACTCATTCAGCTCACAAGTGGTGGTACTAAGAATTGAACCACGAAAAAGAAGAGGAGGCCGGCCATGGTGGCACGTGCCGGAATTCCAGCGCTCGGGAGGGTCCTGTGACTTTGAGGCACCCTGGGCTACATAATGAGTTCAAGGCTAGCCTGAACTATGTAGTGACACTTTTGTCTCAAAAAACACTCCTGAAACAAAACAAAGCAGAACAGCAACTTGCAAGAGGTTACTCCAGGCCAGTAATAGCAAACCTTTTAGAAACCAAGTGCCCAGACTGAGACTCCAGACACTATTTATCAAAGTGTTCACACTGCAATTAAACCTGAGTACTGATTTTGTAGTTTAGGAAAGCCATGTTATCTGATGCTTGGCTGCTGGGCAATGTGGCTAACATACTGAGCAAGAGCGCTGTGTGCCTGCAGTGGCTGTAGGTTCATCCCCAATCCTCTATGTCCTACAAGCTGAATGTTAAGAGCATGAGCTGCCTGGTTCAAATACTGAGCTGCTTCTTACTGGCTGTGAAATGTTTTTTAATTTATTGGTGTCTCATTATGCTCATATATAAAATGACAGTATTATAAATACCTACTTGTGGGGTTGTTAACTAGCTAGGAGGTAGAAGAGTAAAATCAAAGAAAACAATTGTTGATTCTACAGGCAAAGGTTAAATTAAGGTGAACTAATGAATCTCTCCATAAGCCAGCAGGTGTACTTTAGATATATTTATACTGATCTGTGTAACATAGAATTGAGAAAAGAATATTTATTTAATTTGCTTTTGACATTAACCATTGACTGATACATTACCTATTGCTGTAAGCCTTACAATAAGGCAAACCTGTCATGAAGGTGATGATCAGTCTGAGCAGAGTGTCTGCTGAGTTATAAAAATTAGGTTCTATTTGGGGATTATCTTTTCACCATGTATGATCTATATATGAGTGTGTTGTGAAGGATGGCCACCAGTAGCTAATATTTAGGCTTAAAAACAATACTATGCTGAAATGGACTTTTTTCCTCATATAAGATCAGCATTTCTCAGGCCAGGGATTTAGCTCAGTGGTTCTGGTGTCTGCCTGGCAAGCACAAGGTCCTGAGTTCGATCCCCAGTACCACATACCACAAAGCTGGCCGTGGTGGTTCACACCGATAATCCTAACATTCAGCAGGCAGGGACAGGAGGATTGCCAAGAGTTCAAGGTTAGCCTGGGCTACATAGTGAGTTCAGGGCCAGTCTGAACTACAAAGTGAGACACTGTCTCAAAACACTTAAATAATAAAAAAAAAAAGATCAGTACTTCTCAGACAATGTTATGTTTTTCCTTGGCTTACAATTCCGTTGTATCTCCACTAGCATATTAATGAAGGCAGGAAAGGAAAAAGTGATTCCTATTTTAATTTGGCTGATTCGTGCATGATCTATAGTAAAACCTGCAAATTTAGTAGTGAAAGATTTTGGAGAACAAGCTAGCCTTTTGCCACTTATATCAAGTAATCACATTGAATTCTGTCTTTATCATTATTTCAAAGGATTTGTAAAGATTCCACGTAGCACTGCACTATTCCTATGGACATAGCTCTCAGGTTTCCTAATTTCTAGAACCCTATTCTGACTAAAGATGATAGAACCTAAAACTCCAATCATACAAATCCTTTTATTAGTAAAGCAAGAATCTCATAAAAGTGAAATTAAAACATGTTTTCATCCTATAAATATGTTCTATTTTTTAGTATCAGCTAAAAAACTAAAAATTTGTATGACATTAAAGGAGTTCATTATTTGCCTCAGTACTGAATTTGGTCTAAAACATATCACGGGCCAGGGAGTTAGCTCAGTGGTTCCGGCGCCTGTCTTGCAAGCGCAAGGACCTGCGTTCGATTCCCCGGTAACCACATACAATACTGGGTGTGGAGACTCACCCCAGCAGCAACCAGTACCACATACCACAGTGCCGGGCGTGATGGCTCACGCCTGTAATCCCAGCACTCAGGAAGCAGAGGCAGGAGGATTGCTGTGATGTGAGTTTGAGGCTGAGCTCAGGGTCAGCCTGAATTACAAAGCAAGACCCTGTCTCAAAAAACCTAAAAACAAAAAAAGAAAGCATATCAGACAAGTACACCATTATAAGAAATTATCCTCAGCCCTGCGGAGTGGAACACACCTGTAATCCCAGCACTCTGGAAGACTGAGGCAGAAAGAGCCCAAATTTGAGCCCATCATGGGCAGTTTAGCGATTTAATAAGACCCTGTCTTAAAATGAAAAATGAAAAGGATTAGGGATGTAGTTCAGTGCAAGGGCTGTGGGTTTAATCTCCGGTACCCCCCAAGTCTTATAGTAGTTGTGAATGTTCAGTTTAAAGTATCACAGGATTGAATATAACTGCTGACTGCTATTTATTTGAGGCATTGGAGTTGTGAGGCTGAGATATAATTTAAACCAGACATAGATACCATCAACATAATATGTATTTTCACTATCACCCGTGGTATAATTCTGTTATTGGGGTGACGGACACCAGAACTGCATTTTTCTCAGTCTGTACTGGGTAGTCCAGGTCATCTCCAGGGGTGACCAGCAGAGGTGGGGATGGGGGTTCATGAGAATGGGACAAAGGCTTTCCTCCTCCCCATTTCAAAGCATATGCCATCAGTCTCGAAGTTCTAATTGTTTTATTAGATTACCCATCTGATGAATAGGCTACCCATCGAAGTATCCAGCTGGGATTTATTCCTATTAAAAAGCTTCTGCACAGTAAGACAAAGCACTATCAGAGTGAAGAGATCACCTACAACATGATAAAAAGTTTTTACCAGCTGTTCCTCAGACAAAGGACTATCTAGAATACACAAGGAATTTTTAAAAATTAGATGCCCCAAATTTAAAGACCCAATCCAAAAATGGGCATCAGAAATGAACAGATATTTTTCAGATGAAGAAGTAGAATCAGCAAATAAACATTCAGGAGAGGCAAATGAAAGCAACACTAAGATTTCACCTCACTCCAGAAAGAATGGCTGCTGTGAAGAAATCAACAAATAACAAATGCTGGCAGGGTTTTGGGGAGAAAGGAACCCTTCTCCACTGTTGGTGGGAATGTAGTGCACCCACTGTGGAAATCAGTGTGGAGATTCCTCAAAAAACTAGGATTGGAAGTACTATTTGACCCTGCTGTTTCCCTACTGGATATATTTCCAAAAGAATTAAAATCATCATACCACAGTGATATATGTGCACGCATGTTTATAGCAGCTCAGTTTATAATAGCTAGATCATGGAAACAACGCAAATGCCCATCAACAGGTGATTGGATAAAGATGTGGGTTTTAAAAATAAAATGGAGTTCTACTCAGCCATAAAGAATGATATACTTGAAATATTTATAGCTAAATGGATACACATTAACGCCATACTTTTAAGTGGAGTAAGTAGGACATACATGTGTAAATGCCAAATAATTTCTTTGGTCTGAGAACCTTAAAAGTGTGAATGAGAGGGCCTGGGAGTTAGCTCAGTGGTTCCATTGCCTGTCTTGCAAGCAGTGCCTGTCTTGCTGTGATGAGTTTGAGGCTGAGCTCAGGGCCAGCCTGAACTACAAAGCGAGACCCTGTCTCAAAAACAAACAAACAAACAAACAAACCCATAAATGCTCCCTTATTCTTATTCCCATTTATTTCATTGATAAGGTTATATGTTTTTTACATATTCACTGGCTAAGCTTTTATGTGTAGAATGGATTTGAGTGTATGTGTAAATTCTACATTTCTGTTTTTGTCTTTTTTTTTTTTTTTAGTGGAGTAATGAAGATCTTAAACCATTGATATTTATGTTGTAAATATTTTCTGCTTTGGTTTGTTCTTATATTTTAGTTTTGGCCTGGTATACAGGCGCATGCCTATAATTGCAGCACCTGGGAGGCTGCAGCAGAAAGATTATGTCAGCCGAGGCTACACATTCCCAGTACCTCAAATAGAATTGTATCACATCCTCTAGTTTTGTTTGTTTTCTGTTTCATTTTGTTTTTGAAGCACAGAAGTTTTTTATTCTGATGTGGGTAAATTTATCTTTCTCTTTACAGTTTCTCTTTTATATAGAAAGGCGTTCCCATACCATAATTATACAGTATAAGTGTGAATCTCTTTGTTTCTCTCCTTTCAACTTAGATAATTCTGTGGCATTTTAGGTTAGTCTTTTTGGAACTAAGGGGTTTTTTGTACTTCTAGAAATTTAATCTTAGTACATTGTTAAACTACCAATCATTCCAAATGTTTTTCCATCTGTTTCCTCTTGAGTAGTCCAATGTTGGTGTTGACAATAACTTGTGGACTGTTATGTGCCACTGCAATTTTTAAAACTTCCTTAAAAATATTTCATATTTGCTCTTTAGTAATATTTTCCTGGTATTACTGTGCCCAAGATATTGAGTTAATACTGGGATATTTTTCTGGCAAATGCAATTAATGCGCAGGGATTAAGTACACTTGTGGACATTGTTTTCTTTCAGGTTTGCTTAGAGAATCAGTCTCACCTGTGTGTACTACATCCTTTCTTGTGTCTCTCTGATGCCATATCTGCTTTCTCTTTCCCAGAGTTTGACAAATACCATCCAGCTCTTTATTTCTCTAGATCACTCTTTCTCAAACAGGGTGGAAATTTTGTTTCCCAGGCAATATTTGGCAATGTCTAGAGATATTTCAGGGACATTACAGTTGGTGTATGGATTATTACTGGACTCTCAAGAGTAAAGCCCAGGAATGCTACTAAATACCCCCCAACACATGAGCCAGCCTGCCACACCAAAGAATGATCTGCATCAAAACGTTAAACATTTTGTTCTAGAGTCCGTGTGAACATAGAGCCATTCTATTTCTGCTTTATTATATAACTCAGACATTGATGGGTTGGTTAATATTCTTTTCATGGTTGCTGGAAATTGAATCTAGGGCCTTATACTGTAATTCTCTGGGCCAAGTTCATAGTTAAATCAGGACTACAAATCACAGTTATACAGGATGTATAACTAACAGGTTGTATAAACTAACAAGAAGCATGATGTATGAATGGTGTGTGATGGTTTGTATACTACCCAACCTATCCCATCACCCTAGTGATCCTGACTAAATTCTAGGGTATCTTACATTTCAAATTGCCTTTTACTTTGGCAGAATTAATTATTCACTTGGAATAAGTTATTCATTCCTTTCTGTTAACTTATTTACAAATCCTTTTGAATGTTGGGAGCTTCTTTACATAGCTAATATAATCTATTTTCTACCAATTATATTCAGATAATTTTCTTTTTGCTCCAGACCAATGGCCTTGTACATTATAGACAAGTGCTTTCCCACTGAACTATACCTCCAGCCCTTATTAGCATAATTTTAACATCTAGCCTTCTGCTAGCTATTCATTAGAACCCGTTTTTATGAGCCTTTTTGTTGAATGACACTTGGTAGCAGCATTCACCATATTTTTGGTTAGACATTGTAAAGATATTTGTGGAGAGGGGCTTCCAGAATGACTTCAGAAAGTACTCTACCCCTTTTTGTCTTTTATCTTTAATGGACCATAATATGTATTACAGTACCTATTTTAACTACTATATCTCATCTATATTTTGTGTTCCTTGCAAATATTTATTTTTCATTCTGTGGGAACAGAAAAAAATACATGAAATTGCCTTTTGGGTTTGGTTTGGTTTTGGTGCTGGGTGACTGAACCCCGAGCCTCGCAGGTAGCACATGGGTTTCATATGCAGCCTCCGAAGGTGAATATTACTTGTGTGTGGCTTTTATTTCAATCCCCAGCCTGGATCAGAAGTCCTTGGTGGAAAGCCATTCCTGTACTCTGCAGAAAGGAACACCCAAACACTCTCTGAACTCTAATTTAGTTTCCTGTTTTTGTCAAGTTCGAAATCGTGTAAATTCTTGGGTTATAGGGCTGTTTTTCGTAATGCCCAGAATTCTTTATCTTGAATATCCTTTTTCACTACTTAATCTTGGTAATGAGGGCATCAATGTAAATTAGTTTGAAAACATTTACAGAGTAGCTACTGAATGGCAGGTTTGGTGGAGAGAGCTAGAAACCGGAGCGTGAAAAGCCAGCCATTTCCTGCAGAGGGCTTCACATTTAGCCAGAGATCAATTCATCAGCCAATGGTCTTGGTAAGATGACCTTACTGTGGGGAGAGACCTGTGTAGGGTGTTGTGGAAGCAGAGGAGAAATGGTCTTGTCTTTTTCCTCCGGAGACCCTCTGGTCGAATGTGGCAGAGTGGCAGTTGTTCCACATTACTGCAGCTCAGTTTCTAAGAAATCGCTTTCCTGAGACTTTCACCATACAGCACGGGCTTAAATTAAGATAAACACATAGATTAGCGGTGTAAATAACTGAACACCAGTCTGAGAATTTAGCATTCATAGGTTTTAATAGCCATCAACAACAATAAAGGGTTAAATTTCACATAGGCCAAAACGAAGCATTTTCAGCAAAATTCACAAATGAAATTCTCCTTACCAAGTCTGCCTACATTAGCGTCACTATGTCTCAATCCAACATTTATATTAATGTCAGTTAGAAATGCAAGTGTGGCCGGAGTTAAAGATTGAATTACTCAGTAATTGTTTTTTCCTCTTCCTTCTTTTCTCTTAATGTTAAAGTGTTGAAGAGTGCAACCTTAAAATCTATTAATACACCTTTTTTCTCCCCTAATTATTTAGTATTTACATACTCAGACAATTTGGAATGTTTTTAGAAGTATGAAAGAGAAAATTATCATTTATAATCGGACACATGGAAATGAGTACACTCTTTGTTCAGTTGTTTTGGGTTTTTTGTTTGTTTTGGGTGCTTGTATTAAATCAGCGTCTCATGCCATGTACATGCTCTGCCGCCAAGCCTTTTGCTTATTTTTCGGTGTTTCCTTCTAATTCCCCCTACCTCCAAATTAGAATTTGCACTATCTGGGCATTTTCTTCCATCTAACATTATATAGAGGTGTTGTTTTTTTACACTAGCTTTTGTTGTGTCACCCAGGCTGTCCTGGAACTCCTGGGCTCCTTCTGCCCCGGCTCCCAAGTAGATGAGACTATTTGCATGCCCTGCTGTGCCCAGTTTATAAGTACTTTTCTGTGTCTTTAAATGCTTCTGAAAAGTATAATATTTATTCAACCTGAGTTTATCATAATTTTATTTAATTATCTCCTAGGAAGATATCGTTTCATTAGGTTGTTGCCATTTGGGGGGAAATGATAGTTTATTTGAATTTTCTGGAAAAATCTTTTTAGTTTTGCATCACAACCTTTAAAAAGTGCTATTTTTATTTATTTTGTAGATGTACCTTTTATTTTATTTTTAAATTTTATTAGTATATGTTTGCAGTACATGAAGTGTACTGCAGGTTATCTTGGGGAGTAGGTAGCTGTAACATAGGTTATTTCTTTTTTAAATCTTCTTACTTCCCCTCCCTCTCCCTCTTGTCCCTTGCCTTCAGTTTCCTGGACTCTTTCTCATTTAGAAGAGATCGATCCTGTTGTTTTCTTCCATCCATCCTTTATTTTGTTCTCTCTGTACTTTGCCTTACTCAAATGAGGGATAACATGGTATTTAAGCTTGTGTGTCTAATTTATTTCACTCAACATTACATTTTCAGGGTGTACCCATCTTGGTACAATGTCTTAAGATTATCCTTTTGTGTTATGTATAGATAGCACATTCTTGATCTATTTTCTGTTGGTGTGCATGTATGCCGCTTCCAGGATGTAAACTACTGCAGCCACTATGGAAATCAGTGTGGCGATTTCTGAAATAATTAAAATTAGAAACTATGTGTCCCAGCTATTCCCTTTCTAAATATTCGCAAAAGAACTAAAGACATTATATTTCAGTGATATATGATATGCTTGCCAGTGTTTATAGCAGCACAATTCATAATAACTTGTTGCTGATTTCTTGCTGATTGTGAGAAAAGATTATTTTTCCATGATGTGTGATTATTCTTTCACATAATTCCCTGTGGTGAATCTCTGAATCCTTTCTTAGTGCTGGTTCCTACAAGGCAAATTACCTGGTTAAAGTATATGCTTGCTTTTTTTGAGGGCGGGGGACTGACTCTTGCCTTGTGTTCAGGCTGGACTGAACTCACTGTGTAGCCCATGCTGACCTCCAGCCCATGGCAATCCTGCTGCCTTAGCCTCTCAAGAGCTGGAATTACAGATAAACTCCGCCATGGCCTAGCACACATGTTTTTTTTTTTTAGGTTTTTGGAGACAGGGTCTCGCTTTGTGGTTCAGGCTGGCCCTGAGCTAGGCCTCAAACTCACATCACAATCCTCCTGCCTCTGCCTCCCGAGTGCTGGGATTACAGGCGTGAGCCACCACGCCTGGCACTGTGGTATGTGGTACTGGTTGCTGCTGGGTGTGGGTCTCCACGCCCAGTATTGTTATGTGGTTACCGGGGAATCGAACCCAGGCCCTTGCGCTTGCAAGACAGGCGCCGGAACCACTGAGCTAACTCCCCGGCCCCTGTAGCACACATGTTTTTTAAGGCTCTTGATACTCATTGCTAAGTGGTTTTCCAAAAATTGACATATTGTCAATAGTGAATGAGACAGCTAATGTCTCACTGAGGAAAAGTATTCCATGGCTAAACATCTAAGCTGACCAGCCATCTCTAAAATGTGCTTGTACCTTTGCTCCCGGGATGAACTACGGAATCTGTCAAAGAACGTAGGTGATGGAGGGAGGGAGGGACCAAGGACTGGATGGATGCATGCATGATTCAGTGAGAACCTTTTGGTGCTCTGGAAGAGCAACTCAGGTTTGGTAGTAAAATACAGAGGACAGCATTCCTTAACTATTTTTAGAGGCAAAATGAAGTCTTCTAACCAGCTCAGATGAGTTCCAATTTACACTGTTAGAGTCTTCTAAAAATGAGAATAAAAATAGGAAGCCATAGTCATGTTGCCCCATGTGAAGTTCACCTTAAGAAAGGTCAGGAATTAATATTTTGAATGAGAATTGAGGGGAGAGAATTTAATCTTAGGAATCTATTAGAGTATGTCGTGGCAACTGGGATTACCTCAGAAATCCTGAGACATACCAGTTTACCCTTCTAGGTTAAAGGTATCTTTTCTCAGATTGCTGTATATTCCAGGAAGGTGAGTCAGAGGGTTTTAGGGTATGTAGCTAATTCTTAATCTTGCAAAATATCTGGCTGACTTTTTCCATATCACCTGCTTCATTTTTACCTTTTGGGTTAGCAATCATTTTGCCCAATCAGAGTTTACTCAAGCAATGAGCAACCCTCCATCCAGATCTCTAATGCCAGGATCAGCCCATAATCTGATTTTAGAAAAATTGTCATCTGTCCAGAAAAGAACACCTTTAGCCTAAAATACAGCTCTGAAAACTGCCTTCTTCTAGTCAGTTGAGGAAAACCATAAAATTGAGCACAGTCATCCATCATATCAGTTCTGCATCCACTATTTCAACTAACTGTATATTGAAAAAAATTTTTAAATAAAATATGTCTATAACTAAACACATAGACTTTTTTCTTGTCCTTATCTCCTAAGTAATTAAGTATAAGAACTACCAATGTGGCATTTACATTGTATTAAGTATTACAAGTAATCTAGAGATGACTTAAAATATCAAAGATGATATACATAATTTATTTGCAAATACTATGCTGTGTTATAAGGGACAACTAGACCTTCCATGGATTTTGACAGCTGTAGGGAGTACTGGAGCAAGTTCCCACGATACCAGGGAACAGTGGTAATTGGATTTGCTAGCATGCTATGATGAGTTTCAGTTTGCTTGAGCTGGGAATTAAGATAAACAGAGGAACTTTTAAATACATAGTATTTTATGATGTAGATGTACCACAGTTTACACCATTCTTCTTGGACTGAACATTCAGTTTTCCTATTTTTTCTTGTGACATGTAGCATTCCAACATAAATTTGTGTCCATATGTGCTATAAGAATATATTTTATGTATGTATAAATTTGTATATATGTAGGTTATATATGTATGTAGTATATATGTAGGTTATAGAACCTTTATATATGTTAGATTGATATTTAGCAAAGAAGGTTTTTTTCTATTTTATTTATTTATTTATTTTAGGTTTTTTGAGACAAGGTCTGACTTTGTGGTTCAGGCTGGCCCTGAGCTCAGGCTCAAACTCACATCACAGCAATTCTCCCACCTCTGCCTCCTGAGTGCTGGGATTCCAGGCGTGAGCCACCACGCCCGGCACTGTGGGATGTGGTACTGGTTGCTGCTGGGGTGAGTCTCCATGCCCAGTATGGTATGTGGTTACCAGGGATCGAACCCAGGTCCTTGCACTTGCAAGACAGGCACTGGAACCACTGAGCTAAATCCCCAGCCCTCTATTTTATTTATTTATTTTATTTATTTATTTATTTATTTTTAGGTTTTTTGAGACAGGGTCTCGCTTTGTGGTTCAGGCTGGCCCTGAGCTCAGCCTCCAACTCACATCACAGCAATCCTCCTGCCTCTGCCTCCCGAGTGCTGGGATTCCAGGTGTGAGCCACCACGCCCGGCACTGTGGTATGTGGTACTGGTTGCTGCTGGGTGTGGGTCTCCACACCCAGTATTGTTATGTGGTTACCGGGGAATCAAACCTGGGCCCTTGCGCTTGCAAGACAGGCGCCGGAACCACTGAGCTAACTCCCCGGCCCACCCTCTATTTTATTTTTGAGACAGGGTCTCGCTTTATAGTTCAGATTGGCCCTGAGCTCACTATGTAGCCCAGGCTAGTTGCAGATACAGCAGTCCTCCTGCCTTTGTCTCCCAAGTGCTAGGATTACTGGTGTGAGCCACCATGCCCAGCATTATGGTATATGGTACCAGGGATTGAACTCAGGACCTTGTGCTTGCCAGTCAGACGCTAGAACCACTGAGCTTTCTCTGGTCTTTGGCAAAGTGGAATTAATAAGTCAAACACTGTTTATGTTTGAAATTGTAATAGATTACTTCCTAAAAATGCAAATGACATAGGGCTTTAAAAATATCTGCTAGGGCTGGGAATTTAGGTGAGTGACATTACATGTTCCTCAGAAACACAAGGTCTTATGTATATGGGGGGGTGGTAGGGTGGGTAGGGCTATGGGAAAAAATGAGAATTAAGTTGTGTCATATACTGGTACAAATTCTCAATGTTGAGTGCAATCATGATGTAAATATATAATGTACCAATAAAGATTTCAATTAAAAAAAAGAAACACAAAGTCATGAGTTAGATCCCTGATACTGCAAGAAAAAAGAAAAAGAAAAAAATACATACATCTGAGACCTGTTTTCAAATAAAGAAAAAAACACTTTTGAAAATTTTTTTCAAAGTAAATGGACTAAGTCTTCTCTATATTATTGTGTTTGCTTGCAATGGAGAAAAAAAAATCTTGTTTTGAGAAATATAGATTAATTATTTTAAGTCATTTACAAGTTAAGAAATTATTAAGTAAATCACCTAGAAATATCTTACTCAAAATTATTTTTTGCTATTTCAGTTAGAGCTTCTAGTACATTTTATTTTATTTTATTTTTTATTTTATTTATTTATTTATTTTTTAGGTTTTTGGAGACAGGGTCTCGCTTTGTGGTTCAGGCTGGCCCTGAGCTCAGCTCCAAACTCATCACAGCAATCCTCCTGCCTCTGCCTCCCGAGTGCTGGGATTCCAGGCGTGAGCCACCACGCCCGGCACTGTGGTATGTGGTACTGGTTGCTGCTGGGGTGAGTCTCCACGCCCAGTATGTTAGGTGGTTACCGGGGGATCGAACCCAGGTCACAGCAATCCTCCTCCCTCTGCCTCCCAAGTGCTGGGATTACAGGCATGAGCCACCACGCCCGGCACTGTGGTATGTGGTACTGGTTGCTGCTGGGGTGAGTCTCCACACCCAGTATTGTTATGTGGTTACCGGGGATTGAACCCAGGTCCTTGCGCTTGCGAGACAGGCGCTGGAACCACTGAGCTAACTCCCCGGCCCCATTTTATTTTATTTTTAAATGAGTTAACTAGTACATTTTATATATGCATTATGATCACAGTCAACCTTGAGAATTTGTACCTGTATATGACATATTTTGATTCTCACTTTTTCCCATTCACTTGCTTTCCCTACAACAATTTTTTTTAAAGTTTCAATACTTCAAAGTAATTTAAGTTTCCAGAAATATTTTAACTTTTTTCAGAATAAAATACTTTAATTTGTGGACTTCCCGTTTTATGATACATGTTGTAGTCTCTTGTGTGTAATACACAAAACAGCAGAACTTAGTGACTTAATTTTTTGTTCCGTGTGTGTGTGTGTGTGTGTGTGTGTGTGTCTGTCTGTCTGTCTGTCTGTCTGTCTGGTGTAGGCTAGGGTTACCCTTATTACTCCTCCAAGCTAAGCTTGAGCCTGACCAAGAGGTTATGAAGGTGAAAAATAAAGAGAAAGAGAAATAAGTTAAAATCTGAGGGTCCAAGAGGCTCTTGTCTGCCTTTCACAGAGCCCCAAAAGAAGAACACTTTGGCTTTATTCATTCAGACATGGGCACAAACAATTAAAGTTCACGTGATTTGTCTGTCTCCCACCCGCCGTGGTACTTCCCCGGGTAAACAACTTCACCTCAGGTGTTTTTACTTTTCCGTGCAGTGTGTGAGCACACCTGCACACCATCTTTCTCCTCAGTGCTCACCAAAGAGGCCATTTAGGCCTTAGTCTCCCCGTGTGGTCTGCCCGTGAGAGAAACAGTTTTGTCTTCAAGGGTGGTGTCTAGGTAGCTGTATGTGCATATTAAATTCCACACTACCAAAAGTAGTGTGTACGGGACTAGAGGCTGAAGCTCAGTGATAAAGCACATGCTTAGCATACATGAGGCTCTGGGTTGAAATCCTAGCACCAGAAAAAATACAAACAAATGAAACAGTAATGTGTGCTTACTGCCCCAAGTTTAATAATACACAGGTGTGTAAAGAAATTATATAGTTTCTCTCAAGTATTACTGAACTTACTGTTCTCATACCTTATGGTAAACCATAATAGTAGTTTCATCTATGTTCTTCCACTCTGTTCCTTGTACTTATATAGATATATGTAAATATAGATATATGCACAAATATAGAGAAGTACAAAGATATAGTCAAGCACAACCATATATACTATATTAAATATAAACAGTCTAATGTATTTAAAATTAAAAAACATATTATCATTGTGGATTTAAAAAAGTAAGACTCAACAATATAGTAAGACTCAAGAACATAGAGTCACAAAAACTAATTTCCAATATAAAGATATAGATAAAAGGACAATAGATGGAAAAAGACATGTCACAAAACACTAATTTTAAAAAAGCTGGAGTGGCAATATTAATATCACCAAAATCAGATGTCTTTGTACTGTTTGTTTGTTTATTTGTCTTATCTGATCCTTTTTTCCTTTTTTCCCTTTTTTTTTGGTCAGTACGAGGGATTGAACGCAAACCCTTGTGCTTCCAGTATAGGTGCGGTACCACTTGTCCTAAATCCCCAACTCTTTTCTCACTTCTCTCACTTTTCTTTTGGGTTGAGCAAGTTTGTTTTATTGTTATCATCATCATTATTATCGCTATATAGCCCAGGCTAGCCTCAAACTCACAGCAGTCTTCCTGCTTCTGCCTTCCGAGTGCTGGGATTACCCACATGAGCCACCATGCCCAGCATTGTGGGGTCACCGGGGATCAAACTCAGAACCTTGCACTTGCCAGGAAGATGCTGGAACCACTGAGCTAAATCCCTGGCCTTGTTTTATTATTTTAAATCTCCACTCTTGGCTTATTTTGTTTAATTTTGTAGTCCTTGTCCTAGGACTGTATTATGCAAATGTTAGAATTTTTGTTATTATCCTACAAATCCTTTAGATTCTGTCCCCCACGATTGAACCTACTATCAGGCAAATGATCTATGACTGAGCCCCACATTTCCAGCTCTTTCAAAATCTTTTTAAAAATCTCTTCTTCAGATTAGACAGTTTGAATTGATACATCTCCAAGTAAATGGATTCTTTCTTTTATCTTTATTGTGCTACTTAGCTCATATAGTTTTTAAAATTTTAGATATTGTCTTCATTTCTAGAATTTCCATTTGATTCTTTTTATATTTCTTATTTCTCAGCTTTTCATTCACTAGAAATATATATTCTCATTTTCTTTCCTTCCTTCCTTCTTTCCTTCTTTTCTTTCTTTTTTGGTAATAGGTGGTTAACTTAGACTCAGTAGTCAAACTGTCTTGCCTGTAGTGGACAACAGCTCAAACCATAGTTCAGTTGTTTAAACTGTTCTGGCAAGCTGCTTAGATTGTACTGTAATCAGGCTAAACTTTAGCACATTTCCTAAGATCCAAGACATGCAGTGGGGCCTCAATTCACCACCTGAATTTTATCTCATTCATATAGTCTTTATCTTCTGCTTCGAGAATAAATCTTCTGTTTCTCATCCATCACTAAATGCAGATTAGATTCAGTTCCTTGGCTTAGCTCAAATAATCAAGATCATGAAAGGTCACATGTATTAAGGGATTTGTATTTTGTATTGACTTTAAATGGGAACCATTAAAAACCTTTAAAGAGGAAAGAATTATATTTTAGCAGAATCACTTTGGTTGCTCAGTGAAGTAAGACTTGATGCAGCAAACCTATTAAGATGTTGTTAGAGCAAGCTAAGCAAGAGATGATAGTTGACCTTGAACAAGGGGTTACAGGTGGGAAGGGAGGAAAAAAGATGTCCCTGGACAGTAGTGAAAGCATGAGAACAGACATGGAAGTAGGGTGCAGGTGGTATGAATAGAAATTTAAGATTGTGTTGGATATCTTAAGAGGTGAGACTACAGAGAGAGACAACTGTTCCACAGAGGACTATGGAAGCTGGGCAAAGAAGTTTGGGCTTGACATGAAGGCCATTTGGGAACCATATTGGTTCTTAAAGGAAGCACTACGGTAAAAGATGTGTAGGTGTGGTTAGCAAGCACACAAAAGATAGATGGGAGAGCTCAGAAACTGTTATATTCCTTGGTACAAAAATGAGGTTTTGGGACTGGGGATTTAGCTGAGTGGTTCCAATATCTGCCTGGCAAGTACAAGGTCCTGAGTTCGATCCCCAATAACCACATACCACAATGCTGGGTGTGGTGGCTCACACCTGTAAGCACAACACTAGGGAGGCAGAGGCAGGAGGATTGCTGTGAGTTCGAGGCTAGTTTGGGCTACATAGTGAGTTCAGGGCCAGCCTGAACTACAAAGCATGAACCTATCTCAAAATAATAATATAGGGCTGCGGATTTTAGCTCAGTGATTCTGGCACCTGTCTTGTAAGCGCAAGGACCTGGGTTTGATCCCCAGTATAACCATATACAATACTGGATGTGGAGACTCATCCCAGCAGCACTCAGTACCACATACCACAGTGCCGGGCGTGGTGGCCCACGCCTATAATCTCAGCACTTGGGAGGCAGAGGCAGGAGGATTGCTGTGATGTGAGTTTGAGGCTGAGCTCAGGGCCAGCCTGAACTACAAAGCGAGACCCTGTCTTTAAAAAAAAAAAAAATAATAATGAGGATTTTATTAGAGGTGTGTGTGTGAGAATGGTGAAAATGATAGATAATATTTGCAGTTCAGAGAAAAAAATTAGAGACTGAGCCGGGGAGTTAGCTCAGTGGTTCTGGCTCCTGTCTTGTAAGCGCAAGGGCCCGGGTTTGATCCCCGGTAACCACATACAATACTGGGTGTGGAGACTCACCCCAGCAGCAATCAGTACCACATACCACAGTGCCGGGCATGGTGGCCCACGCCTGTAATCCCAGCACTTGGGGGGCAGAGGCAGGAGGATTGCTGTGATGTGAGTTTGAGGCTGAGCTCAGGGCCAGCTTCAACTACAAAGTGAGACCCTGCCTCAAAAAACCTAAAAAAAAAATAGAAATTAGAGTCTATCAGCTTTTTAAAAAAATATTTATTGAATATGGAATTATAATCCACCTATCAACCTGTTGTTCTCACAGAATTGTTGAGTGGCCCAAAGGAAATAGTATATATGATCTGGACATTCTATTTTTATTTTTATTTTTATTTATTTTAAAATTTTTTTAATTTTTTGCGACAGGGTCTCACTTTGTAGTTCAGGCTGGCGCTGAGCTCAGCCTCAAACTCACATCACAGCAATCCTCCTGCCTCTACCTCTCAAGTGCTGGGATTACAGGTGTGAGTCTCCATGCCCAGTATGGTATGTGGTTAACCGGGGATCGACCCCAGGCCCTGGCACTTGCAAGACAGGCGCCGGAACCACTGAGTCAAATCCCTGGCCCAGATCTGGACATTCTAGTAGCCCGAGGCAGGTGGATTGTAAGGTAAAGCCTAGGATGGGCAACTTAGTGCATGTGTGTGGGAGTGTGTGGAATTGCTAGTTACCAAATTAGAGAGATCAGACCATCTATAGTGGCAGCCATTGGGCAGGCAAGTAAAATTGAGATGTATAGATTTAATCTTGAAATGCATTTACCTTTCTCTATCAGGGATGTGTACTGTGACCCTGGAATCATTACTCTTTGAGTTTCAGTCTTGCTTGTAATATTAAGTGTGGAAAAGTTACCCTCTCTGTTCCTTATCTGTAAAATAGGGATAATTATATCAACTACATGATAGGGTGGTTATGAAATTAAATAGGATTGTGTATATATGTAAGTACTTAGAACTACCATCATTCTGGTCAGGGTTGAGTAAATGTTAGTTGCTATTATTTTTTGGTTTTTTTGAGTGACTCATATTTTCTTTATTCTCCCATGACAAAAGTCAACCCTAATACATAGCCCTTTAGCCTACTTAAAATTTGGGATCTGGGGCCAGAGATTTAGCTCAGTGGTTCCGGCACCTGTCTTGCAAGCGCAAGGGCCCAGGTTTCGATCCCCAGGTAACCCCATACAATACTGGGCATGGAGACTCACGTCCAGCAGCAATCAGTAGCACATACCACAATGCCAGGCGTGGTGGCTCATGCCTGTAATCCCAGCACTCGGGAGGTAGAGGCAGGAGGATTGGTGTGATGTGAGTTTGAGGCTGAGCTCAAGGCCAGCCTGAACTACAAAGCGAGACCCTGTCTCAAAAAAAAAAAAAAAAAAAAATTGAGATCATTCTGCCTACTGTAAGATAAAAATCGTAGTTGAATGTGTACTTACTACGTGTCAAATGCTGTGCTAATCCATGTATAAGCACTTTCTCTTATGGTCCTGGACCCTATAAATTGACTCTTATTATTTCTGTTGCAAAAATTATCATTTTAATAAGAAAGAAAACAGGTTTGTAAGAGTTAGCAACTTAAGGAGCACACTGTAGCTTGTGCTGGATCAGAAATCCAGAACCCAATCCTTCTGATTGGAAAGATAATACCCTTAACCACAACTGTAAAAAAAAAACAAAACAATAGTTTGCTTTAATCAAAATTTTTATTTTAAAAAATTTTATTTAATTTATAGGAGCATGATAAAGCCAAATTTTGCTGTGACATTGGCATGAGCTCTGAGGATAGAATGTACTTTGGTTACAGCACTAGCAACAGCACTAGCTGCCTGACATTGGCATGAGCTCTGAGGATAGAATGTACTTTGGTTACAGCACTAGCAACAGAGAATTAATTTCTGTAACAAAAAGGCCATGTGGCTTATATGTGCAGAAGTTGCAGAGTTTAGGAACTGTGGCCCTGGGGCAAAATCCAGCTTTCTGCCTGTTTTTGTTCAGTCTGAAAATGAAGATTAGTTTTCATATTTTTCAATGGTTCAGAGGAAAAAAAAGCAGAATAATCTTTTGTGACATGTGAAAATTACATGAAATAAAAATTTCAGCTTTCATTAATAAAGTTTTATTTAAACAGCCACACTTGGTTGTATATATATTCTTTTTTTTTTTTTTTTTTTTTTGCGGTACCGCAAATCAAACTCAGGACCTTGTGCTTGCGAGGCCAGCATGTTGTCACTGACCTACATCCCCCATTCAATTATTCATATGTTACCTATGGCTGTTTTTGTACAGCAGTAACATTTTAGAGACAGGGTCTCGCTTTGTCGTTATGACTGGCCCTGAGCTCACCCCGTAGCCTGGGCAAGCCTCGAACTCACAGCAATCCTCCTGCCTCTGCCTCCCAAGTGCTGGGATTACAGCTGAGAGCCACCACACCTGGCATTTTGGTGTGTGGTAGTGATTGCTGGTGGGCTGAGTCACCAAACCTCGCATTGTTGTATGTGGTTACCAGAGATTGAACCCAGGACCTTGTTCTTGCAAGGCAGGCGCCAGAACCACTGAGTTAAATACCCGGTTAACCACATACAGTACTGGGCGTGGAGACTCACTCCCAGCAGCAATCAGTACCACATACCACAGTGCCAGGTGAGGTGGCACTGTAATCCCAGCATTCGGGAGGCAGAGGCAGGAGGATTGCTGTGCTGTGAGTTTGAGGCTGAGCTCAGGGCCAGCCTGAACTACAAAGTGAGACCCTGTCTCAAAAAACCTAAAAAAAAAAGAAGAAAAAGAGAGAGAGAGAGTTAGGGAGATCAAGAGATTAAGAGATAGATAAGAAAAAGCAGAAATCTTACTTTTTAAAAAACTGATTTTATTGGTACGTTTTATGTACACATTATGATCACATTCAATATTAAGGGTTTATACCAGTATATGACATATCTTGATTTTCATTTTTTCTCCCTAAATTTAGATCTCTTGAAATAAATGTGAGTAGATATTGCGGTTCATTTCTGAAAGTTGCCAGCTACAAGAATCACTGGCTCAGCAGATACAAATGCCATCAGCAAACCGTCCTTTCTTTAATACTAACAGCATATCATACTTGGATGTTTCTGCATTTTATTCTGGTATTTTTATTTTCTGTATCCTTATATTTTGTCTTCTCATTTCACTTCTGTATTCAAATTTAGAGTAAGTTAACACATTTATACATCTGAAAGAACACAAGTGAGGTTGGCAGTCTTGCATGCAGAAGACCCTAAAATTCAATTCCCAGGGCCGGGGAGTTAGCTCAGTGGTTCCGGTGCCTGTCTTGTAAGCACAAGGGCCCGGGTTCGATTCCCCGGTAACCACATAACAATACTGGGACCCACACCCAGCAGCAACCAGTACCACATACCACAGTGCCGGGCGTGGTGGCTCACGCCTGTAATCCCAGCACTCGGGAGGCAGAGGCAGGAGGATTGTGCTGTG
>PVIR01001137.1:87874-107106 GCA_004026965.1 Petromus typicus | reverse complement strand
AAAATTCAATTCCCAGCACACCGAAGAAAGAGAAAATATCAATCACTTAATTTCCTTTTGGTTTTGCAAGTTTTGAAAACTAGTTTTTTTTGGGTTTCTTGTTTTTCTTTTTGGTGTTTTGTTATTGTTGATGTTGGCAGTGGTTTTGAAGGGATTTTTTGTTTGGGGGGGCTGTTTTTTCCCCAGTTCTAGGTAGCAATTCCAGAGCTTTGTACATACTAGGCAAGAATTATACCACTGAGCTACACACCCGGCCTTCGAAATAGATTTTTGAGTTCATCTTGACTTCCAGGCTTTTTGCAAGAGAGTCACCGAACAATCTAATTGAAAAACAGTATTCCCTTCAGGAGGAAAAGTTAATTTTTCCCTTGCTGGACTTGATGTAGTAGGATTTGATTTCCTGGCACTTCAAGGTCTTCTGTTAATAATTTAAATGTGAAGTTATACTCTTAGGCCACAGACTTCCTGATTTGAGTTAGTATTATGAGGCTAGGTGACTCGTGGGCATGCTTTAATGACTTTGAACCTCTATGTAGCAAATTGTGTCAATTAAGCCACTTGAATGATTTTAATACTTTTATCATAGAATCTGCAGAGTCTCCTTTATTAAAAATATTTAGATTTGCTTTTCCTCTTTGACTTTTTAAAATAACTGACCATAAACCTGAAACTTTTCCTTCCTGTGCTCACATTTC
Organism: Petromus typicus; assembly: GCA_004026965.1. Lineage (NCBI taxonomy): Eukaryota > Metazoa > Chordata > Mammalia > Rodentia > Petromuridae > Petromus > Petromus typicus. The sequence goes on along the minus strand of PVIR01001137.1, from coordinate 106,411 downwards.
TGAATTTTACTTTGTTTAATTCCTCCCTTTAGAAGAGTTTCTGGAGTCTGTCACTGCCCAAAGCACACTTTTGAGAAGAGCTACTGTTGGTCTTATCAGTAGTTATTGCACATTTTCCTGGTAGGGTGACTTTGTGTAAACTCTGAAAGCTGACATACCTTCTTAACCCGTGGAGTTCGGTGAGCTGTGGAAGTGGAATGAGTAATTTAGTTAATACCTAACTATGAAAGTCTTGGCATCCTCTTGGGCTGTTCTGTTTCTGTATTACTTTCTCTCGCTGAGTTATCAAAAATCCATTGGTACAAAGCATTTCCTGGACATTGTTTTAATCTGTCTAAAATATATTTATCTATGGTTCTTATTTGCATATCACTGTCATCTAAAGAGACAGTAAGAAAACTTCCTTTGGCAAGCTGATGTGTAAAGTAGGACCTCTCCTTCCCCTTCAGTACTTTTATACCTCTTTGTTTTTCTTCTCTTCCATTTTAAACTCCTCTCTGAAGATTCTTGTCCACTTTTGACCATCATTAGGAAGTAATTAAATTTCAGAAGTTGTCCTACCTTTAAATTTCTCATTTTTGTGAATGTAGAAGCAAGTAACAAGTTTACTAATATTTACTAAGAGGCGATAACTTTCCTGGGATAATTTTGCTTATTTATTTATTTATTTATTTATTTATTTACTTACTTAGGGTTTTTGTGGGTTTTTTTAGGTTTCTTTTGAGACAAGGTCTCGCTATTGTAGTTCAGGCTGGCCCTGCGCTCAGCCTCAAACTCACATCACAGCAATCCTCCTGCCTCTGCCTCCTGAATGCTGGGATCACAGGTGTGAGCCACCACTCCCGGCACTGTGCTCTGTGGTACTGATTGCTTCTGAGCGCGAGTCTCCACGCCCAGTATTGTATGTGATTAACTGGGGATCAAACCCAGGTCCTTGCGCTTGCAAAACAGGCACTGGAACCACTGAGCTAAATCCCCAGCTATTTAGGGTTTTTTTGAGACATAGTCTCACTTTGTAGTTGAGGCTGGCCTGGAAGTCACTATTGTAGCCCACGCTATCCCTGAACTCCCAGGCAGTCCTCTCGTTTCTGCCTCCTGACTGCTAGGATTACAGAGGTGAGCTACCACACCCAGCATTGTGATAGTGGTACCAGGGATTGAATTTGGGACCTTGTGCTTGCCAGGCAGACGCTGGAACCTCTGAGTTAAATCTCCATCCTGAATTTTACATTTTTAATAAGGAAATTATTGCCAGGTGTGGTGTGATGGTGCACATTTCTAATCCCAGCCCTCGGGAGGGAGGCTGAGGCAGAAGGATCGCCACAAGTTCAAGACCAGCATGGGCTTCCTAGAGAATTTAAAGCCATTCTGAACTACAAAACAAGACCCTATCTCCAAACAAACAAAACACCTCTTATGCTAAAATACAAAGAAAATATTTTAAAGAAGTGATGTAAAGGAATGAAGTTTGAAAGATTGTATAGAATCTGAACTCTGAAACATTATAATTTGCTAATAGAAAAAACAGTGTATTTGGAGGTAAGAAATTATTTCTGTAGCCAGGTGTGATGGCACACACCAGTAATCCTGGTACTTAGGAGGCTGAGGCAGGAAGATCTACATACTGTGACCCTATAGTCTAGGCTGATCTTAAACTCACTGTGTAACTCAGGCTGGCTTTGAACTCCTTGAATTCCTCCCACTTCAGCCTCCTGTGTTGAGCTTATAAGCGTGTGCTACTAAACGGACTTTTCTGTAAAACACTATTGGTTCCAGCGCCTGCCTTGCAAGCACAAGTTCTTGGATTCCATCCTGGGTAACACATACAGCAATACCGGGCATGGTGACTTATGTCTGTAATCGCATTGGGGAAGCAGAGGCAGGAGGATTGCTGAGTTCAAGGGTGAGTTCAGGTTCAGCCTGAACTACAAAGGAAGACCTCATCTCAAAAAGAGAACAAACAAACAGACAAAAAGACACTCTTGATACTTCTACCAACAAAAGTCCCTCTTAACAAAGTTTGTTTTTGTTGAATATCTTGTCTGTTAGGGTTTTTCCCATGGTTACATCTAAGCTTGCCAAAGTCTTGTATATGTATGGTATTCACCTAAGCCACTTCTGAGAACCCAGGATGTGCCATGCCTTGGGTTTGACCTGCAGCACAAAAAATAAATAAAAAAATAAATCACTCCTGTGTATGTGATCTGTGTAATACGCCCAGTGAAACTGGAAGCAGGAGGGCTAAAGCACCTAAACTCATTGCTATCGGACTCCAAGTTTAAAGTTGACTCTGGGCTATGTTAAAAAATGTAGCAATATGAATAAAAATGCCAAGCAGCAGATCAGCCATGGGGGTAGGAAGAATGGTGGGTCTTGACATGTAGACACTATAGTAGGGGAAATCTGTTGGAAGCTCCCTAGCATTCCTGCCCGGTGACTGCTGTGAGCGGCTTGCTTGGCAAGACAGAAGGTGGCTTTGCCTCCAGCACTGTGCAGTGCCTTCACGTCAGTATCAGTATAGGGATTTAGCAGCTTTCACAAGACCATGGATCAGTCAGCTTCTACAGCTAGGAAATCGGAAGTATTTGGTGACTTTTGAGATGAGAAAGAAGAGGGAAATTTTTTGTTCTCTTCAGCTAGAATGAATAGGATTCCAGCCTTTAACCACCACTATTAAGTGACAATTCTAGTGTTTGCCCACACACCGGAGACACTTACTTCCATTGTGTCCTATTTTTAATGCACCATTTTTAGAGACACAAGTCACTGGCTTCCCTCCTACCCATGGCTATAAAGTTAAACAAAGAAATATGAAAGTTGCAAGAACTGAAATGTCGGAGATGTGCATTTGGCCACATTCATGCCTTTGTTTTAGAACGGAAGTTCCTGCTGTTCTCAGTGAAGAGCCAAATAAATGTCATGATGGTAGAAAGAGCCCTCTGCCTGGGAGACAGGAATCTGGCTTTGAGAACTTTGTCTTCTAGTAGTGGCGTCACCTGCGTTCAGCCTCTTTTCGGTTTTGTTTTTTTTATTTTTAACCTAGGGCCGATTGTTTTGTTGTTGTTGTTGTCGTCTTGTACTTCCAAGTTCTTAAGGGGCTCAAACAAGATAATAGGCAAAAAATCTTTTGCAGATAGAGCACAGTTTTGTTTTCCGTAGCAGTTTATGTTGAGGGTATGTATTTTATTATAAGTAAAGCCTCCCTCCTATTCCTAAATGGCTGTGTGGAGAAGGGAGAAAATTGAAGTCAGAACGGATGTGATTTCCCCAGAGCTGCAGGGGAAATTCAAGACCAAAAAGTGATTGTTATTAACAATCAATTTACCTATGAATCTTTTAATGATGAATTTCATCAAAAATTAATTGCATTTAAATTATTTAACTCTAAATGGCTTTTTGTGAGGAAATCCTGGCTGTCAGTATCTGTTATTTCAATCTAATTTCCTTCTGACTTTGACAAATTATAAACTCTGTTGACCCACGCCATCGATGGCATTAAGTTGTATTCTAGAAATGTTACAAGAAAACAGTCATCTTGGCCCAGGGATTTAGCTCAGTGGTTCCAGCACCTGTCTTGAAGTGCAAAGGCCAGGGTTCAATCCCTGGTAACCACGTACAACAGTGCAGGGTGTGGAGACTCACACCCACTAGCAATCAAAACCACAAATCACAGAACCGGGCATGGTGGCTCACACCTGTAATCCTGGCACTCGGGAGGCAGAGGCAGGAGGATTGCTGTGAGTTAAAAGCTTGCCTGGGCTACATAGTGAGCTCGGGGCCAGCCTGAACTACAAGTGAGACCCTATCTAAAAAAAAAAAAGCCAGTCATTCGCTTATTGTATTTCTTTCCAGAGTGAAGGAGAGTTTTAGGTCCTGAAAAGCCAGGAAATTAAGTAGATTGCAACAAGGACAAAAGAGGGCATGAGAACAGAGTCAGATCTGTATTATCCTTGTTTCTTCAGTGACTGGATTGGCATCATTACTTCCCCAAGAGTATGTGGCTGTCCAAGAGATATTCCAATAAACAAGAACCCAAGATAAGTAACTGATGTAGTGAAGTCAAAAACAAGTTTTATATGTTTTGACCATTTTATGTTTTTTTCCTTTTTCTCCTGCCAAAAATATCTAAAATCACACTAAAAGTACACAGAGTACTGTCTAGAGAAAGGAAGGACCTACTTGCGCTAGTTAGATTACAGGCGGATTAAAACAGTGTAATTGAGATCCTGCACCCTGAAAGATAAGATTAAGACTCAGAGATCTACAGAAAATAAGACTAGTTCTCCATGTCCACTTCAATCTGGCCCATGACAGGAAATGAAATAAAGAGCAGGAGAAGTTTGGATTAGAGTAACAGAAAGGGTGGAGCACAAAGGGTTTTCAGTTCTGGCAGGAGGTCTCAACTCTCTGTTGGTTAATGTTTGTCAAATGTGGATTGATGAAGCCATGTCTCGAGATGGGATATCGGGCAAATGGCCCAGTATGTGTCCTTACCTCCAAGAGTCTAAATCTTCAATATTTTTCTTGACTCTGTTAAGAAACTTTTAAATTCACTAATATTTCTTAAAAATAGAAGCACTAAAAATTTAGGAGGTCTTTAAAAGATGTCACTCATTGAACTGGTAGCTCTAAAGCAGTAAAGGCTAAAATTATATTCACATCATCTTTACTGACAAAGTAGTGAAGATCTAGTGGAGTCATATTAGTCACAAAGGACTGAAGAGTCTCCAGGTTTTGCTTGACTGGTAGAACAGAGCAGGACCCAGCTCCTGACAGACCTTCTCTCTCCAAGGGTTTACTTATAAGAGTTTTATAATTTTATCCTACATTTGAAGTTAATTTGTCTTATACTATCAGAAAGAGGTTCAACCTCATTCTTTTGCAAATGGCTATCCCGTTGTCCTAGCACCATTTGTTGAAAATTTTTCTTTCTGTCACTGAATTATCTTGAGGAATTTATTCTTGGACTTCAACTCTGTTCTGTTGATTTGTATGTTTGCCTTTAGACTCATACACACTGTCTTGATTTTCATACTTTGTAATTGTTTTTTAAGATCAAGAAGTGTGAATTCTCTAGGGTTTTATTTATTTTCGGCTCTGGGTCCCTTGCATTCTTAAATGAATTATTAGGATCAGCTTGCCAGTTTTTGCATAAACAACACTGAAGGGCAGCTGGAATCTTTTTTTTTTTTTTTTTTTTAAGACAGGGTCTTGCTTTGTGGTTCAGGCTGGCCCTGAGCTCAGCCTCAAACTCACATCACAGCAGTCCTCCTGCCTCTGCCTCCCAAGTGCTGGGATTACAGGCGTGAGCCACCACGCCCGGCACTGGTATGTGGTATTGGTTGCCGCTGGGGTGAGTCTCCACACCCAGTATTGTTATGTGGTTACCGGGGATTGAACCCAGGTCCTTGCACTTGCAAGACAGGTGCCGGAACCACTGAGCTATATCCCCGGCCCCAACAGCTGGAATCTTGATAGGAGTTGTACTGAACCTGTGGGTGTATTGCTGCCATCACAGTATTACACACTCCAAGCCTTTAGCATGGGCCGGCCTTCCAGTTACTCCAATCATCTCAATTCTTTCAACAGAGTGACAGCTCTTTTGTTAAATTTCACCTAGTATTCTCTTCTTTTCGATGGAGTTAAAAGTAGATTTGTTTTCTTAATTTTGTTTTCAGGCTACTGATTGTGAATCTCAATATTTATTTTTGGCACTCAGCAAGAACTAAAGAGCTTTTTAGGATGCCTCAGTTGCTTAAATTAGAATAAATTGCTTTTTTACATATCCTCATTTCTATGGAATCTTGAAAAGAACTTTTAAAACTTTTGTTTCTATTTAATGATAATTTTGAATCACCTGGATCCACATTATAATCAAGTTGCACAGCGATTTCAGTGTCCGAATTTGTATTTCAGAAACATTGGATTAAAACATTACTCCAAATATATCTAAACTTTTTACTACAGGGAGTGCTACCTTTAAGTGATCATTCATTCTTGGGAAAATATGGTTTTTACCAAGCTACCCTTTAGCTAGCAGCAAGGGCTGTGCCTTAGATACTTAGGTAGGTAGAAGAAAGTAGCTAGGGACATCTATCAATATTTACTTTATATCTTAAAAATAAAAGGAAGAGGAGGAGAGAAAACCCCTTGACATTATATTTCAGGATTATTTTGTTTTGTTTTGTGTTGGTGCCAGAAATCGAAATCAGGGCCTCGATATTGCCAGGCAGGCACTGCACTACTGAACTACATCTCCAGCTATAATGGAGCTTTAAAAGAATGATATAGGAATTTGTCCAAGAGTAGAATTTCCTAGCTTGCTTGATTTTTCTTGGTATCACTATTATGACCTGTTTTAGTGAACGAAAGGAAATGGTTAGACCTTGAATCAGCATGACCCTTGAAATTAGAATGACCTCAAAAGTCTATTGTGTTGTTTCAGATGATAGCATCCTTCTTGTTTCAAGTCATCTCAGGTCCTGTGTGGGAAAAATGGGATCTGCAAAGCGTAAATGAATCTAACAGTCTAAACTTTGAAAAACTTAAGCTGTCTTCCAGATTCTAATTTGTTAAAATTATACTACCGTGAAGTCAAGTCATAGGTAGATTAAATTTTTTCAACTTTTTCTTTTCATTGTATACTTGCTCTTTTGGTTTATTATTATTGTTGTTGTTGTTTTGAGACAGGGTCTCACTTTGTAGTTCACGCTGGCCCTCAGCTCACTATGTAGCCCAGGTGAGCCTGGAACTCACAGCAATCTTCCTGCCTGTGCCTCCATAGTGCTGGGATTACAGGCATGAACCACCACACAGGGCGCTGTGGTATGTGGTACTGATTGCTGGTGGGCATGAGTTACACACCCTGCATTATTGTATGTGGTTACTGGGGATCGAACCCGGGCCCTTCCATTTGCAAGGCATGTGCTGGAACCACTGAGCTCAATTTTTGTCCCTTTTTTTTTTTTTTACCTTCTTAAGCAACTCATTTTCATAAAACTTGTTCAAGCAAATCTAGATCCTTTTTGGGCTTCCTCAAATACACAGCTGTTTGTTTCTCAGTAAGATTGGTTATTGCTGGCTTCTTAAGAACATCTGGAATTGCAGATAACCAGGTGTTTTTATTTATCATTTTATGAAGTAAAACTTATTACAGTTAAATGATGAGAAATTCCACTGACCGATCTACTTGGGTTGCCAAAAGTAGGCTAGATTCTCTGTGTTTATTTCCCTGAAGCTGTTTAGAAGTGTTTGAGTAAAAGATAATGGTCTCTGCAACCTTAGTTTCATGCGTATCTTAGTCTAAATATTGTATCTGGTGAGTACTTTCTGAAAATTGAGTTTAGGGAATTTGGACATTTATACTTTTTTTCCCCCCAGTTCTGGAGATTGAACCCAGGGCTGTCCCACTGAGCTATATCCCCAGAGCTTTTTATTTTTTTTATTTTGAAACAGAGTCTTGCTAAATTGATATTGGGCTCAATCTCAAGGCCCTGAGTTCGATTCCTGGTTCCAACAAAAAAACCAAAGCAAAAAAATCTTCCTGCTTCAGCCTTCCAACCTGTAGTATACACTGCCACTCTCAGCTCAGTACTTTTAAAAATAAAATCCATATATGTTTTATTTTTTTGAGCTAGTCCAGGTTGGCCTTGAGTTCACAGCAATCATCCTGCCTCTGCCTCCTGAGTGCTAGAATTATAGACATAAACCAACACGCCCAGCACTGTGGTATGTGGTCCTTACTGCTGGTGGGTGTAAGTCACCATGCCCAGCATTGTTGTATGTGGTTACTAGGGATCAGAACTCAGGACCTTCCTTTTGCAAGGCAAGCGCCGGAACTACTGAGCTAAATCCCTGACTGGTCTCTAAATTTCTTGTAGAATTTGACAGTGAATCCATCAGGACCTGGGCTTTTCTTGTTGGTAATTTTTACTTCAATTTAATTGACTAGTATTGGGTTTTTAGAATTTTTTTATCTTCTTGAGTAGATTTTTTATCCTCTTGAGTAGTTTACTTCAACTTGAGTAATTCATGTATTTCAAGAATCTGTCCATTTCTTCTGTGTTTCCCATCATATTAGAGAAGAGGTTCTTGACAAATTGATAATCTAGATTTCTGAAGGATTCATTGTAATTTCACCCTTTTTATTCCTAACTGCATGGACTTAAGTCATTTCTCTCTTTCTTTCTTTTTTTTTTTTTTTTTTTGTGCTAAGACTGGCTAAAAGTTCATCTACTCTCAAAGAACCAACTCTTCAATTCATTGATTTTTATATTATTTTCTTATTCTCAGTTGCATGAATTTCTTCTCTGATCTTTATAATGTCTTCCCTTGCGCATAGTTTGAATTTCTCTCTCTCTCTCTCTCTCTCACGCAGTACCACTGAGCTATATCCCTGACCCCCTTGCACATGCTTTAGATTAAACTTGCTCATCTTTTTCTATAAACTTGCAGTTCGACATTAGGTTATTTATTTTAGCTCTCTCTGTTTTACTGATGTGGGTATTCACTGCTATAAATTTCCCTCATAGAACTGATTTCATTGTGTCCATAAATGCCCCTGTGTCATATTGGCATTATTTAATTGTAGAAACTGTCTAAATTTTTTTAAAAATTTCATCTGTGATCCATTGGTTGTCCAAGAGTGTGTTATGTAATTTCCTGTGTTGATGAAGTTTTTGTGGTTTCTTTTCCCTTTGATTTGTAATTTAATTCCACTATGATTTGATAATATACATGGAATAATTTCAGTTCCTCTGCACTTAGTTAAGTATGCTCTGTGAGCCAGTATATGATCTGTTTTGGGGAAAGCTCTAAGTGCAGCTGAGAAAAATGTGTATCTGTTATTGTAGGGTAGAATTCGCTGTAGACATCCAATAAAGGCTTTTTGTTCAAAGGTTTGATAAGCTGTTATCTTTCTTTTCTTTTTCTTCTCTCTCTTTCTTTCATCTACTTCATCTCTACATGTGACAGTGGGGTATTGAGGTCCACCATTATAATTGTATTAGTGCTAATTTGATTTTTCATATCTATTAAGGTTTCTTTTATATAGTTGCATGTGTTGGCATTTGATGTATATATATTTGTGACCTCTTCCTCTTTGACTGTTCCTTAACAGGTATGGAATGATTTTCTTCATTTCTTCTGATAAATTTTGGCTTGAAATCCATTTTATCTGCAAATAGAATAGCTACCGTTGCATTTCTCCAGGTTTCTTTCTCATGAAGTATTGTTTTCCATCCTTTGAATTTCAGTCTATGAATTTATTTGTGAGTTAAATGTTTCTTGTATGCAATGTATTGTTAGCTCTTGTTTCTGATCCATTTTCCCAATCTGTTTCTTTTGATTGGTGAGTTGAGACTATTTACATTGATGGTTATAATTGACATGTATTGACTTTTCCTTGTCATAGTATTTTCCTATTGCTGGTTCCATTTCTTTCCCCTCTGTTTCAGTACTTGCCTTGCCTTCTATTGGGGTTCATGGAATTGTTGTCTTCATTGTTTTTTCCAGGATATCCTTCAGAACATTTTAGAGTACTACTTTTGTGGTCCTGAATTTTTTTCAGGTGCTCTTTATCATGGAAGTTTGTTATTTCTCAATTAATTTGAAAGATATATTTGAGGCGCATCAATCTAGTTTGGAATTTGTTTTCTTCTAGGGCTTGAAAAATCATTCCAAGCTCTCCTTGATTTAAGTGTTTGGAGAAGTCTGCTGTGACTCTGACAGGTATTCCTTCACAGGTGATTTGTCTCTTTTCTCTAATGGTATTTAAAATTCTGTTCTTGTGTTCAATTTCTGGAATCTTGACTACTAAGCCTTGCTGTAGTTTTGTTGTTTTGTTTTGTTTTGTTTTCTTACCATGATTAATTGGAGCTCTCTATGCTTCACTGATCTGTCTGTCAAATTCTTTAACAAACCATACATCTTGAATATTTTCCTTGACCTGAAATATTATTCCACAGCATGATTTTTTTGTTTTTTTGAGACAGGGTCTTGCTTTGTAGTTCAGGCTGGCCCTCAGCTGAGCCTCAAACTCACATCACAGCAATCCTCCTGCCTCTGCTCCCAAGTGCTGGGATTACAGGTGTGAGCCACCACACCCGGCACTGTGGTATTGGTACTGGTTGCTGCTGGGCGTGAATCTCCACGTCTAGTATTGTATGTGGTTACCGGGGATGAACCCGGCCCTTGCACTTGCAGAACAGGTACTGGAACCACTGAGCTAAATCCTCGGCCCCACAGCACGATTTTTAATGGTCATACAGTACTTTGATAAGTATAAGTCATCATGCACTGTATGATGGTGATATCAGTGTTCCTTCTTTAAGGTGAAATTCTTTTTTAAAAGGTTTTTTTTTTTGAGACAGGGTCTCACTTTGTGGTTCAGGCTGGCCCTGAGCTCAGCCTCAAACTCATATCACAGCAATCCTCCTGCCTCTGCCTCCCGAGTGCTGGGATTACAGGCGTGAGCCACCACGCCCGGCACTGTGGTATGTGGTACTGGTTGCTGCTGGGCATGAGACTCCATACCCAGTATTGTTATGTGGTTACCGGGGAATCGAACCCGGGCCCTTGCGCTTGCAAGACAGGCGCCAGAACCGCTGAGCTAACTCCCCAGCCCCCTGTTTTAAAAGGTTTTAATTTCTTTCCTTCTCTGTAGGGGACATGGTCTCAAAGTACCGAGACCTTTTGATCCACACCTTTCTGAGGGGAGTGAGAGATCCAGATGGTGCCCTTAGGGCCAGCAGTTTAGCCAATCTGGGAGAGCTGTGCCGGCACCTGGACTTCCTGCTGGGCCCCGTGATTCATGAGGTACTGTATGTTGACTCCTTCATCTAATGCTTCTGCTTGCCTGGGCCTATGATGCAGCCTGCCATTGAGTCAGAAGACCTGTGTTCTTTTTCCAGATCTGCCACTGCTGCCTCCTTGTGAGACAGGGCAAGGAACTTGCCTGGATTTCATTTATCTCATGTGTATAATTGAAAGTTGTGTTACCCTAATCCCAATACCCAATTCTGAAACTTTTTGAGCACCAACATGGTGCCATAATTGGAAAATTTCCACACTGTGAAACTTTATTTCATGCATAGAATTATTTAAAATGTTGGACAGAATTACTTTTCTGGCTATGTATATAATGTTTATGTGAAATATAAATGACTTTTACATTTAGACTTTGATCCCATCCCCAAGATAATTTGTTGTGTATTCTAAAAATTTTTTTAAAAATCTGAAATCCAGGGAGCCGGGGATATAGCTCAGTGGTTCCAGCGCCTGTCTTGCAAGCGCAAGGACCCGGGTTCGATCCCCGGTAACCACATACCTATACTGGGAGTGGAGACTCACGCCCAGTAGCAACCAGTACCACATACCACAGTGCCGGGCGTGGTGGCTCACGCCTGTAATCCCAGCACTCGGGAGGCAGAGGCAGGAGGATTGCTGTGATGTGAGTTGGAGGCTGAGCTCAGGGCCAGCCTGAACCACAAAGCGAGACCCTGTCTCAAAAATCCTTAAAAAAAAAAAAAAAAAAATCTGAAATCCAAAATAGTTTGGTCCCAAGCATTTCAGGTAAGGGATAATCAACCTGAAGTAAGAATCTTATTTCAAAGTACAGGAAATTAACCTACCTTAAGCAATCAAAAATGACATATATAAAGATTCTAAGGTTCAGAGTTGAAGAAAAAAAATTTTCTTTTTGAGACAGGGTCTCACTTTGTGGTTCAGGCTGGCCCTGAGCTCAGCCTCCAACTCACATCACAACAATCCTCCTGCCTCTGCCTCCCGAGTGCTGGGATTACAGGCGTGAGCTACCACGCCCGGCACTGTGGTATGTGATACTGGTTGCTGCTGGGGTGAGTCTCCACACCCAGTATTGTTATGTGGTTACTGGGGATCGAACCCAGGTCCTTGCGCTTGCAAGACAGGTTCCAGAACCACTGAGCTAAATCCCCGGCCCCTTAAAGAAAAATTTTAAAAGGACTAGACAGTGTTTATCTGGTCTCTGGACTACGTGAATTGTTTTTTTCTTTTTTAGTGCTGCGGGTTGAACTCAGGACCCTGCACTTGCCAACCAGGTGCAGCACCACCGAGCCACATCCCATGTCCTATCTTTTCTTCCTCTTTTTTTTTTTAAATGATCAGTTTTACTTGATTTAATTATTTATTTGTTGTTTTTTTGAGTCAAGGTCTCATGATACAGTTTCAGGCTGGTCTTGAACTGGTAGCAGTCTTCCTGACTCAGCCTGCCAGTGTTCCACATGTGAATCTTATCTCAGTTTACAGAAAAATTTCAGGCAAATACTCCATTGGCCTTCTTTGGTCACAAAGAAGCCCTGAAGGAAGAGAGCCTTGGAGCTGAAATCTGGAGAACAAGCAGAAATTAGATTGTTCAAGAAGGCAAGAGTGAGCATTTTGGCAGAGGTGGTAGTATGTGCAAGGTTCAGCTGTAGGAGACAAACTAGCATGTGTGAAAATCAATAGGACGAGACCAAAGGCCAGGTGGAGGAGTGGGGGTGGGGCTGGTAGGTGGCAAGAAAGGCAGGCAGGGGCTGCATCATCAAGGACTTTGTTACTGTCTGATTTCCTGGCTCAAAGAAATAAGCAAGCATTGCTTACTTAGCTTCAAAAATGAAGCCCAGATGGTTCATTTGCCAGTCATGGGTGCTGACACAAAGGGAAACACTGTGTGTGACCTCGGGACCTTTTCATGTTTCAGTTTTCTAACTGAAGAGAAGAATGACTGCTGTGGGGGCATCTGCCTGGCCTCCTGTCCAATAACCCTGACCCACTCCTAAAGACCTGGACTCTTCGGGCCGGGGATTTAGCTCAGTGGCTCCGGCACCTGTCTTGCAAGCACAAGGACCTGGGTTCGATCCCCGGTAACCACATACAATACTGGGCATAAAGACCCACACCCAGCAGCAACCAGTACCACATACCACAGTGCCGGGCGTGGTGGCTCACGCCTGTAATCCCAGCACTCGGGAGGCAGAGGCAGGAGGATTGTTGTGATGTGAGTTTGAGGCTGAGCTCAAGGCCAGCCTGAACCACAAAGTGAGACCCTGTCTCAAAAAAACCTAAAAAAAGGGCTGGGGAGTTATCTCAGTGGTTCCAGTGCCTGTCTTGCAAGCGCAAGGACCTGGGTTCAATTCCTGGTAACCACATACCTATACTGGGCATGGAGACTCACACCCAGCAGCAACCAGTACCACATACCACAGTGCTGGGCGTGGTGGCTCACACCTGTAATCCCAGCACTTGGGAGGCAGAGGCAGGAGGATTGCTGGGATGTGAGTTTGAGGCTAAGCTCAGGGCCAGCCTGAACCACAAAAGCGAGACCCTGTCCCAAAAAACCTAAAAAAAACCGACCTGGACTCTTTCTGCTACATCAGTTCCCAGAGTGTTCAGGATCATTAGTAAGCTGTAAGCACAGCAAGAACAGAATCAGTCTTTATACATCGTTTCATACCTGCTCATACTTATCCGTAGGCTTGGCATACAGTGGGTGCTAAGTGTTGACTAATTAGTATGAGAAGGAGAAGTAAGGCAGGTTGGGAAGACTAGTTCCTACACGTTTAAAAAACAGTCACAATTCTCAGTACTCTGCTGAGCCTTACACACATCAATTGATCCATTCCCAACAAGGAAACTAAAGCACAGAGAAACTCAGTAAGTTGTCAAGGTTACGAAGAAGTGGCAGGGCTGGGATTTGACTGTGGACAGCTAGCTCCAGTATTCATGCTGTTACTCAGTCCTCTACCTTGTCTTTGAGTCAGTATTTTTGGTTCATTTTTAAGATTGAATTTTTGCCTTGAAACTGTAGGCTATCACCATGAAAAAAAAAACATAGCAGGCCGAGTCATGGAGCTATGCCTTAACAGAGTTTGTTTTTGGCAGTGAAACTTCAGAAGACCTTCCCTCTGATTTGGAAAACCAGGTGTTTCCATCCCATATAATTTCTGTCTCCTCTCTTTAGATGTTCTTTCTTATGTAGCATCCCACGCTTGCCTTGTCATCAGTGCCAAACCAGCTGCCTTGATGGACTACAAGTTTGAACATGCTTGGAGGTCTGCCAGTGTTAGTATTTCCACCACTAGGTCTTCCTACAGTCAGTCACACGGAGAGAGCAGCTCTCTGGCATGGCTTTTTAGTAGTTCTCCATTCATCTATTCATTCAACAAATATTTATTGAGCCTGTCCTCTGTGCCAGTTGGCCTACTACCAAGCCACTTCCTGGGTGTTGGGGATCCAGCTGTGGACACAGTGAAGGCTTTGTCTTTATGAACCTGACGTTTTGGAAAGGAGAGGTAGACTATAAACAAGTAAATAAATTTATGCTGTGTCAGGGTGGTAAGTGCTAAGGAGACACATCTAGTAAGGTGAAAGGTACAAAGGGAGTTTGTTACTGTGCATGACTCAGACAGATAGGAAAGGCTTCACTGATGAGTGACATTTGAGCAATGACACAAAGAAGCAAGGAGGTAATCCAGTTGCCTGCAAAGGGAAAGTTCCAGGCAGAGGGAGGTACGAACATAGAGGCTGGAAGGCATAGACAGGCTTCATGTGCAGGGAGCACCGAGGTCAGCGTGACTTGGAAGAAGAATGCAAGAGAAAGAATCCTAAGAGTCAGTCCTAGAAAGGTATAGCCTATCCAAAGAGAGCTGGAATGAACTGACTTTTCCTGAGAGTGAGATAAGAAGCCAGAGCAGAGGAATGAAATGACCCAGCTTACTTTCAAAGATGGTGTGGCTTCTTGTGACTGCTCTTTTTGTGTCTCATGAAAAGTCTTGAAGCTTTGTAGTCTTAGTATACTCACCTCCAGGGCATACTGGTCAAAAAAAGGAACTTTAAGGAAACTTGTCTGTGCAACCTGAAGGGATTCTTTGTGAGCAATGGTCACATTCCAGGAATGCTAGAGGGCACGGATAAAAGACCCAGCGTCTTTCCCTATGGAAATTTCCATACAGTGTGAAGTAAGGGACCAGAGGAGCAAACTCGATGGGAGGAAAGAACATGGAGCCGGGACCCTGTGTGCCAGGGCGTCAGTAAGTTTACACTGATAAGTGCTAGCCAGGTAAAGGAAGAAGAGAAGAGTAATGAGTTTTGAGGTAAAGTTGAACAGAGTAGGTACCATAATCACCTCTGACATGATCCAGTGTGGGGCATGAACCCCACCTCTAGCCGTAGCACATGAGCATCTAAAGAAAGTTGTTCTGCCAGACATAGTGGCTCACACCTGTAATCCCAGCACTCGGGAGGCAGAGGCAGGAGGATGGCTGTGAGTTTGAGGCTGAGCTCAGGGCCAGCCTGAACTACAAAGCAAGACCCTGTCTCAAAAAAAAAAAAAGATGTTCTAAGTTCGGATGCTGGCTTGTGAGGGAACAGAAGATGTAGGCTCAACTTTTCCACAGTTCTCACATTGGAAATTCAAGTTTTTCTTCTCTGTTGTTGTCAAGATTTAACTGTAGGAAATATTATTATTTTTTCCCAATTTCTCCTTGTTCTTGTCAAGATCTGTGCTGCTTGAAACAACATTTTGATAGGGCCTTTTATCTTTATCACTCTGTGTGAGAAATTGAAGTGAACCACAGTGAGAGGCCTGTCCTCAATCCAGCAAATAAAATGTGCCCCAGGTAACAAGTCTGTGGAGCAGTTTACTTTTATGCAGTTCCCAAAATTCCTCACCTCTGAGCTTTGAGGCTCGCTACAAAGCTGCCACCTCTAATTGCAGTGCACGATGTGAATTTGATCCCAGTTTTGCCACCATCGGTGTAGGTTCCTAAGTGTCCAGGCCCAGACAGTATAAGGATATGTAGACACTTGAGATGAAGACTTGGCGGATGTTCTGGGAAACCCCGAGGAAGCTTAAGAAGCTGCCATGGTTTCTTTCCTGGCAGGTTGAGTGAGTAAGCTGAGCTCATAATAATTATTGGTTACACTAATTTTGCTATTAAAGTTCCATAGTTCACAGATGGTCTAGTTTCAGACAAGTTAGCAGACAGACCAAATTTTAACAAAGAAAGCTTTAGGAAGGATAAAGATACAGATGGAAAATTAAAGCCATACTTCTTTGATATATAACTCAACTCTGGTACATTCTTTCCTGGAATTTGCCAGTGTCATTTTTGGGAAATTTTGTCTTCATTTTTGTAATCCTGATTATGCTTGATTTGTGCCAGCTATTTAGGGAGTGTTTTTTCTTTATTTCTGTCATCCTACAAAGTATTAAATTGCTTAAACTCATTCATGTTTCTAAAGCAGCCATCATCTTTCTTCTGTATATCTTTCAGAAATAGATAGTGATTTACATGCTTCAGCCAGCAAAGAGAAAACTTTCCATGGTATATCATTTCTGGGAAGAGGTACATTGACCCTCAGGGAAGTATCACAAAGATCACCCAGAATAGGCTTCTGCCCACTGGGAGGAATTACAGACAGAGAATAGAAATATTACACGAAAAAGAAAAATATTATACCAACTCATAAATTAATAAAGACTTTACATCATCTACTTATCATTCATCAAGGCTTTTAGGGACAGAAGGCAATACTGAGTATGTCCTTGGGATTGGTGGTGAGAGACTAGGTATAGGTTAACTTGTTCAGACTGGGTAGATTGAAGAGTGGCCTTGTACCCTCCCTGTGTGTAGTGCTAGAATAAAGGTCCGATCCACAGGCCTGCAGAGAGCTGGACATGGCTGCTTGATCTGGGGAGAAAGAGGTTCTTTTGACCTTTGCATGGTGTCCACAAGACCATATTAAAATCCTGGTGCCCTGAATACACTTTGCATGACCATTCTGTATTTCCTAAGGTTTAAGGAAGGTTTATGAATGTCTTCTGTTCTCATTTTTCTTCCTTGCTATCTTGGGTGGCTTATTAAAACTCAACTTGATATAATCTAGCACATAAGTCACTAACAGCCCAGAGTAAGCAGGAGATCATTCTGGCTGATCTCTATAAGACTTGTAACAACCAGCTTCTCTCTTCTGTACCTTCAAGGTGGCACAGGGATTCAAGAAGAGTCCTTAAAGGGAAAGTCCTTTTCTAGTTAGGATGCCTCTGTCTGGATATACTGATTGTGGAACTAATACTTAACTCTCATAGTTGGCCTTCCACTGAGAACCGAGGGAGTGTACTGCTAAGCAGAGTAAGGCTAATCAGAAGTGGCAAAAGCAGATACTGACAGGGTTCTGGAGCAAGAAGCCTTATTCTGCCAAAGAAGCATGTGCACCAAGCTAACTCAAGGGAACCGTCAAAAGCTTTGGAGCCTCAGTTCATTACATGGCCCTGGGCTGATTGCAGGCATTAGTTATCAGACTGAATGAGCTAAACTTTCTTGTGTCAAGAAAAACTCCAACCTAGCTCTAACTTGTTTCTCTGACTTCAGCTCTTACCTTGTAAATACTAAGCATGAAAGTCGAGGTAGCTATTATATTGTTGCCTGTTTGGAGGTGACCCAAGGAATTCCTCTTCAGACTGAATTGCTTCTACTGTTAATGCCAGAGGCATGGAAGCCAGTGATGGCCTCGGAATCAGGTTCTCAGGTCAGAGACAGAAGCAGCTTCCTGGGTCTTAATGAGAAACAGCCCCCAATGAGTTAAGCTTTTCTGGGATTTCTCTTCCTTTGCAAACTGCAAGTTTGTGTAATAGATGGACAGCTTGATGAAATGCCAGTGCATCACAGATGCAATTATATTTAAGAACAAGTTCTTTCTTCTAATCTCTTTGCCATCTCTGATTAATTAGATACTTTGAACTGTGCCCAACTGTTTGAAAGCTGTGAAAGATACAACCTGCATATTTAAAATTTCTGTGCAAGCCTATTCCCTCATTTGTGTCTGTATTCACCATCCTTTGAACATAATATGTATTTATACATGTTTCCAAACACACAATCTGGTTATTTTCTTATCATGGTTAGAAATTCCTCTACTGCTGGCAAAAAAACCATGCACACAGAAAATCAAGTAGCATAATTATCTGAGAGACCAATTGAATAATTCAGTTGTACCTTTGGATTATTGGAACCATCAGTCACATTCACAAAAGTTTTTCTAGCCAGGTATAGTGGTGCACACCTGTAATCCTAGCATGTATGAGTATGAAGCAAGAGAATTGCTTTGAGTTCAAGGCTAACCTAAACTATAAAGCAAGACCCTGTCTCAAAAAAAAAAAAAAAAAAAGCTTTGTAGTTTTTTAAAAAAATCTTATGAATTCCCCAGGAAAGTTTGTTGTTGTTATTGCTAATGATATCTTTTTATTGAAATTTTAAAATATATCTGTGCCTAGGGCCGGGGAGTTAGCTCAGTGGTTCCGGCGCCTGTCTCGCAAGCGTAAGGACCCGGGTTCGATTCCCCGGTAACCACATAACAATACTGGGCGTGGAGACCCACACCCAGCAGCAACCAGTACCACATACCACAGTGCCGGGCGTGGTGGCTCACACCTGTCATCCCAGCACTCGGGAGGCAGAGGCAGGAGGATTGTGATGTGAGTTTGAGGCTGAGCTCAGGGCCAGCCTGAACCACAAAGCG
>PVIR01001137.1:15784-82000 GCA_004026965.1 Petromus typicus | reverse complement strand
CATAAAAACAGGGAATAGGGGATATAGCTTAGTGGCAGAGCACTTGTCTAGCATACAAAAGGTCCTGGGCTCAGTGCCTGGTACCAAGAGAGAAAGAAAGAGAGACAGATGGAAAAAAAATACTCATTGGAGAAAAGAATCCACAATTTCTGTCATTTAGCATTTATAGTTTTTAGGATACAATACAAAACTATACAGTGCATGAAAAATCAGGAAAATGGAATATATTCTCAAGAGAAAACCAACTGAGACTAACCCCAAGACACTAATGACACTGGAATTATGAAAAATTTAAAAACAAATAATTATTAATAAAGTGTAAGAAAAATATTCCTGCTTAGGAAAATAAAGGAAATGAAATATAAAAGCATAATTATCAATAAAGTATAAGAAAAATATTCCTGTTTAGGAATATAAAGGAAATGAAATAAAACAGAAATGAAAATAGTAAAAAAGCGAGGTGTGGTGGCTCATACCTATAATCCCAGCACTTGGGAGGCAGAGGCAGGAGGATTGCTATGAATTTGAGGCTGAGCTCAGGACCAGCCTGAACTACAAAAGCAAGACCCTATCTCCAAAATAAAAAAGGTAGAAAATAGTAAAAAAGAGCCCAGTGTAACTTCTAGAACTAAAAAATACGATTTCTGAGTTTAAAAGAAAAAAAGTGCTGCCTGAGTTAAAAGCAGAAAAGGGACAACCAAGAAGAAAAGAATTTTAAGATAGAATAACTAAGATCAAAATGGACTAAAGATCTAAATAACAAAACAGAAACACTTAACCTGTTGGAATATATAATAAGTAAAACTCTTGAAGACATAGGCATAGATAGAACCTAAGATACATAAGAGATAACACCAAGAATCAACAAATGGGATCATATCAAATTAAGGTTTTGGACAGCAAAGGAAACAACTAGTGGAGTACAGAGACAACCTACAGAATGGGGAAAAAATTTGCTGGTTATTCCTCAGTCAGAGGGCTAACATGTAGGGTATATAAAGAACTAAAAAAATCAGGCCCCACTCAAATAAAAGAACCAATCAAAAAAATGGGAAACTAAAATGAATAGATGCTTTTCAGAAGAAGCACAAACAGCCAATTCCTGCATGAGAAAATGTTCGGCAACATTGGCCATTTGAAAAATGCAAATTAAAACAACGCTGAGATACCATCTTCCTCCAGAAAGAATAGCTATCATCAAGAAATCAAATAATAACAAATATTCCTGAGGCTTTAGGGGGAAAAAGGGATATTTTTCACTGTTGGTGGGAATATAAACTAGTGACAACCACTATGGAAATCAGTATGGAGATTCCTCAATAAACCAAAGATAGACCAAGCGTCTCCTTCGAGGTATCTTCCCCAAAGAGTTAAAGGTGATGTGTTACAATGACACATGCATAGCCATGTTTGTAGGACTCCAATTTGTGACAGCTAAATCTTGGAAACATCCTCCTTGCCTACCAACAGGTGAATGTATTAAAAATATGGTATTTGTACACAAATGGAGCATTACTGTGACTAAAAGAAAGATAAACTTGAGGCATTCATAGGTGTATGAATGTACCCAGAGAACGTAATATTAAGTGAAATAAATCAGACATACAAGCTTAAATATTATATAGCTTCCTTATATGAAAAACCCAAAATATAAATAAAAAGCAAAATAAAAGGTAGATAGTAATAAGTAAGGAAGAGATCTTTTTCAAATGAGAAGAGAAACGAGATGGAGAGAGGGGAGAGGAAAGGAATAGAAAAAGTTGAAGAAAAAAATCAAAATAGAGCATTTGCAAATGAGATGAGGAACAAGAGTTGGAAGGAGCAGGGAAGGATAGGAGGGGTAGGGAACAAAAATAAATAAAGATGTGCTATGTACATGTACCAACTTCCTACAGTATACTAAAAAAATTTTTTTAAGTAAGTGATTTGGTGTGACCTGCAGCACTCAGGAGCAGGGTTTGCCTTGTATTTTCCCTATAAACATTTGGGTCAATATGTACTAATTTACTTTTCATAAAGACTGCATAAAGCATTAAAGCTCAATATAATCCCAGCACAAGAGAGACTGAGGCGAGAGGATCACCATGAGTTTGAGGCCACCCTGAACTGAATAGTGAGATCCTGTCTCAAAAACAAAACAAAACAAAAAGTATTACTAACATAAATCATGAAAAATAATTATCAGAATAGAAAAAAAAAGTTGATCTTGTAAAAAAAAAGTGATTTGTGGGCCTGGGATTTAGCTAAGTGGTTCCGGCACCTGTCTTTCAAACACAAGGACCTGGGTTCGACCCCCAGTAACCACGTACCATACTGGGCATGGAGACTCACACCCAGCAGCAATCAGTACCATATACCACAGTGCCGGGCGTGGTGGCCCACGCCTGTAATCCCAGCACTGGGGAGGAAGAGGTAGAGGCAGGAGGATTGCTGTGATGTGAGTTTGAGGCTGAGCTCAAGGCCAGCCTGAACTACAAAGCAAGACCCTATCTCAAAAAAAAAAAAAAAACCCTAAAAGAAAAAAAGTGATTTGTGTTCTGTTGATTATATCCTAGATTTAACTAAGTAGCTAATGCTACATCCGTCAACTTAGTTTACTGAATGGTGTCCTCTTACAAGAACCGAAGTATTGGAGAATTTTGCTTGTGGTTCCTAGTGACCATGGAGACATTTTAGTTTGAAACTTGTTCCCTTGCTTTTTAGGGATAATTTAAAAGATAACTCCAAGATCTAATTTTAGATGACAAAAGAATAATTTAAAACTAGAGATGTGGCTCAGTGGTAGACCATTTGTCGTTCATACACAAGGCCGTGGATTCAATCCCCAGTGTGATGGGAGAGGGGGAGAAGGGAGATGGACGAAGGGCAGAAGGAAGAGGAGGAATCCATTCCATAGTCCTAATGGCAAATCATTGTAGATCTCAGATTCATTCCATCAAAGTTAATTTTAGAGTTTTAACATTAAGTTCTTGAAAAAGAAAACCTGGTAGTATCTTCTAGGGCAAGAGTTTGCAATTAGTTATTAATTGATGCCTGGGTCAGGTTCTGAGCCAAACTCAGGCCACAATTCTAGATGGATTTTGAAAAATTCTCTCTGTGGTGTCTCATATTGGACTCTGATGGCAGAACTTCTTCATAACCTTATGACTGATGGGTTCAGTGACATTGCCCATGTTGGAGAGTGTGGGCGTTTACAGGGTTATTACAGTAAGATTAGGCATTTATAAAAATTTAGCCATTTAATCCGAGGATGTAGTTCAGTGATAGAGCACTTGTCTAGCATGTACAAGGCCATCGGTTCAGTTCACTCCAAATCAGCCATTGTTGGACATTATTCAATGTAATAAGAAATAGGAGCACAAGAAGATTTAAAAATATACCATAAGCTGGGTCAGCGATTTAGCTCAGTGGTTCCAGCGCCTGCCTTGCAAGTGCAGGGTCCCTGGTTCAATCCCTGGTAACCACATACCACAATACTGAGTATGGAGACTCATGCCTACTAGCAATCAGAACCACATACCACGGTGCCGTGCCGGGCGTGGTGGCTCACACCTGTAATCCCAGCACTCAGGAGGCAGAGGCAGGAGGATTGTTGTGAGTTCGAGCCTGAGCTCAGGGCTAGCCTGAATTACAAAGTGAGACCCTGTCTCAAAAAACAATTTTAAAAAATACCATAAGCTTAGAAATTATCTCTTACCTCCAAACACTTCCCACCTTCTCATTCCTAAACATCCTAATTATGATTGCACCATTTAAGGCAATTCTTTGCTGAAAAGAAAAAAAAAAGAAACAGTTTGTAATGATGCTTTGCTTTTTAATTGCAGACAGTGCTCACAGTCCATTCAAAAGATTTAGTGTCAGGACTAGTGCTTAGCTGAAGTGGTACCATACTTTGCCTACATTGCAAGCACAAGGGCCTGAGTTTGATCCCTGTTATTGCAAAAAAAAAAAAGAAGAAGAAGATTTAGTGTCCGTGTGCCATATTCACTTCACACCTGTCTGTCCAGCCTGAATGGGAACTAGGCTATGACACACAATCTTTGACAGCACAAATGACAAGTTTTAGGCAAACAGATCAAATGGAAAGTCTCTTTCCTTTTATTGTTTTTTTTCCTTTTCCTGATAGTTATTTTGACAACATTGGGCATATTCCATGCTATGAGCACAGTAAATGTACCAGTGTCCTTCCCATAATGACTTCCACAGACACTGCTCTTTTGAGCAGTTAGAAGTCTCTGTGTGGAGAGCAATGAAAAGAACATTTATATAAAAATGACTGGGGTCCAGGTAGTACATATTCCTGTAGGCCCCTTGAAAATGTAGTTAGGAGAGCCTTCCAGAAGTTAAAGAGCAGTTCCCTTTCCAAGGTCCATGAAGCTACTGTTAATTCACCAGGACAGCCCTCTGTGTATCAGCCTCTACTACTGGTTGGAATTTGAGTGTGTACAGGGTCAGTATTGTTAATACTGGGAATTTCATAAGAATCCACTTTTGTTGGACATTTTTGGTATTTAAAAATACACTGTGAGTGAATCAGCATTCTAGGAGACTAAGGCAGGTAGATCATGAGTTTGAGCTCAGCCAGGAAACTTAGCAACACAGTGAGATCATGTCTCAGAAACTTTCTTAAAAAGGCTGGGGATGGGGCCAGGGATTTAGCTCAGTGGTTCCTGCACCTGTCTTGCAAGCGCAAGGTCCCATTTTCCATTCCCAGTAACCACATACCACAATGCCAAGCGTGGTGGCTCACACCTGTAATCCCAGCACTCAGGAGGTAGAGGCAGGAGGATTGCTGAGCTTGAGGTTGAGCTCAGGCCCAGCCTGAACTACAAATCAAGACCCTGTCTCAAAAAAAAAAAAAAAAAAAAAAAAAGGGGCCTAGGGATATAGCTCAGCATGAAGGCCTTGGATTCAATCTCTAATACCACTGTCTGTCTGTGTGTCTGTCTGTCTTGTGTACATTGTCTCTTATTCCCAAACATTCAGTCTTTACTTATTCTTAGATGTCCTAATTGTTATTGCTCTATTTCATCCTGCAAAGAAAAAAATCCTTAGGCCTTATATTAGTTTCCCAGGGCTGCCATTACAAAGTACTACTGTCATAGTTCTGGAGAACAGAAGCTCAAAATAAAGGTGTCCACATGGACAGACTCCCTCTGAAACCTACAGGGAAATTCTTTCTCAGCTAACCAAGCCTCTGTTGGTCTGCTAAAACCTTTGGGATTTATTGGCTTTGACTGTGGACTTCTTTTTCTACGTTTATCAAGCTCTGCACTCTCCTTGTGTGTTTCTGTCTTTCTGTGTGTGTCATTAAGGATATTGGCTACATTGGGTTAGGGGCCACCCAACTCTGTTATTACCTTATTTTACCACATATGTCTTAATCACTGTGACCCTATTCATATAAAAATATTTATTTGTTATGGGTTTAATTTCCCATCCAGAAAATGGCCATTCTAGTCAGTTGGTTAGAAACTTTTGCCAAAAAGTTGTGATGGGGCCGGGGAGTTAGCTCAGTGGTTCCGGCGCCTGTCTCGCAAGCGCAAGGACCCGGGTTCGATTCCCAGTAACCACATAACAATACTGGGTGTGGAGACCCACGCCCAGCAGCAACCAGTACCACATACCACAGTGCCGGGCGTGGTGGCTCACGCCTGTAATCCCAGCACTCGGGAGGCAGAGGCAGGAGGATTGCTGTGATGTGAGTTGGAGGCTGAGCTCAGGGCCAGCCTGAAGCACAAAGCGAGACCCTGTCTCCAAAAACCTAAAAAAAAAAAAAAAAGTTGTGATGGCTCTTCACACCTGTTATGTGTATTTAGAAGTTTGTCTTACTATGTTTTTCTCAATCTCAATTTAATTTGCTATCTTTTACTTCCAAAGAGTCAATCAGACCAGAAGCACAGCTTTTAAAATGTTTAAAACTGAATGTTTAGTCATTAATGAATGCCAGTTTATCCAAGAGCTCTGTTGTCTGTCAAGTACAATTTGTATATGAGATAGCAACTGAGAAGTCATCCTCTTAAATCCTTGAGTTAGAGAGGATTTACAGCTACAGACTTCAGGGGCATTTGTCAGAGGCATATTTGTCTCAGAAGCTGAGCCAGGAACTGAAGGAGCAGAGCTGGAAGGGTGTCAGGAGGGAATGGTGCCAGGCGGGGACAGACACCACCTCAGGGAGCTGGGTGAATTAGAGAACATCAGGGCTGAAGCCAGGCAGATGGAGACACTCTTCCCGGGGCCACCGCTGTGACCCAGAAGGACATGAACTGATTGTGTCTTCATCAGCTGCATAAGACCCCCCTCTTCTCATCGCCTTGTATTTTTTTCAATTCTTAAATTGAGATATAATTCATATACCATAAAATTCACCCTTTTAAAGTAAAAATTCATCATTTTTGTATATTCATAAAGTTGTGCAGCCATCACTGTTAATTACAGCATATTTTTATCATCCCCAAATGGAACCCACCTACTTGGGACCAGAGTGGTGGCTCAACTTTAGTGTGCTTGCCTAGCATTCTACATGCTAGAATGTGAGAGGCCCAGGGTTCTATCCCTGGTGCTACAAAAAAAAGGAAAGAGAGTGAGAGAGAGAGAGAGAACTCATATCCATTAATAAGCAAGCCCCATTCTCTTTTCCCTAAAACTCCTAGCAACCTATAACTTTCTGTGTCTATGGATTCACCTTTTCTGGATATTTGATGTAGGATATATGATCTTTTGTTTCTATCTCCTTTCACTGAGCATAATGTTATCACAATTCATCCATGTAGATGTATCACTACTTCATTACTTTTTATGGCCAAGTAGTATTCCATTGTGCAAATCACAAAAATTTATTTTCATCCATGAGCCACCGCACCCAGCATTGTGGTACTGATTGCTGGTGGGTATGAGTCTCCACCCCTGGAATTGTTACATGTGGTCACCGGGGATCGAACCCAGGTCCTTGTGCTTGCAAGACAGGCGCCAGAACCACTGAGCTAAATCTACAGCCTTTTTTTTTTTTGACTATTTTAACTAATGTTACTGTCTTATTCCATCCTCTGTTGCTATAATAAAATAACTAAAGCTGAGGTAATTTATAAAGAAAGGAAGTTATAGCTTATAGTTCTCAAGTTCTAAGAGCTTGATGCCAGTATCTGCTGAGCTTCTGGTCAGGGTTTCATATTGTGTCAATTCACAAGGGAAAACCAGAAGGGAAATAGAAATATGGAAGAACATATGGCAAGAAAGAAGCAGAGGAGAGGCTAAGCCCACTTTCTCTCAGTCCACTCTGACAGAAGTAAATCCAGTACCAAGAGACACCCAGCTTACTCCTGAGAGACCTAATACACTGTCGGTAGAAAGACATTTATGCATTCATCACAGTTGCGCCCCAGGACCAACATCCTCCTGCTGGTTTTCACCACTTCACAATGCCATTACCTTCCCATAACCTAACGTTGGTTTATCGTATTACTGTACACAGTACATTTATGTACAAGTTTTTTGGGGTTTTTTTAAGGTTTTTTTGAGACAGGGTCTCGCTTTGTGATTCAGGCTGGCCCTGAGCTCAGCCTCAAACTCACATCACAGCAATCCTCTTGCCTCTGCCTCCCGGGTGCTGGGATTACAGGTGTGAGCCACCACGCCCGGCACTGTCGTATGTGGGTACTGATTGCTGCTGGGCATGAGTCTCCACACCCAGTATGGTATGTAGTAACTGGGGAATCGAACCAGGGTCCTTGTACTTTCAAGACAGGCTCTGGAACCACTGAGCTAAATCCTCGGCCCTCTCAGATGTATGTTTATATTTCTCATAGGCACATTAGGAGAGGAATTGCTGGGTCATGTGGTAATTTCCATGTTTAACTTCTAGAGGAACTTTCAGCTTGTTGGCAAAATCACTTTGCTCTTTTACCTTTCCATCAGCAAAGAGTTCCAAATTCTCTACATCCTCACTAATACTTGTTATTATCTATCATTTTAATTATAGCTATACTAAGGGAGTATGTAGTGATGAGGTTTACATTTGTATTTCTCAGATGATTGAAGATAGTAAGCATCTTCGCATGAACTTATTGGCCATTTCTATCTTCTTTAAAGAAATATGTATTCAGTTCTTTGCCTATGTATTTATCTTTTAATTTAGGTTTTATTTTTAATTTTTTTCATGTATGATTTAAAAACGGTAGTTTTACAAAGCTTAATTCAAAGCTCCATTGCCCTTCGCCTTTCCCACCCTCCATTCTCACTTCCCACTGGCCACCATTTTCATCTTGTTTAGTTGCTTCTGAAATGTTTGCTTTCATATTTCTAAAGAGTATTCTTAGGCTATTTGTTGATTTTTTTCAATTCATTTAATGACTTCCTGATGGATCTGCTATTTGAAAGTGGATCCCATCAGTAGTTAGAGTCTGCAGGGCAGGAATGAAGCAGCAGGGTCCCATGATTGACTGTCAGTGTGCTCTCGGGCCAGAATCTCAAGGATCAAATCCCAGCTTGCTGGCAATAAGACCTACACAAACCTCGCTGTGCCTCACATTCTACTATAAAATGAGAATCATAATAATACTATCACATTCTAGGGGGTGTCATAAGAATTAAATTAGCTTATTTGTATAAAGCATTTAGAATGTACAGATTCTAAAAGTTCCGTGTATGTTAATTATTGTTATTAACACATTTCCTTTCCCTATTCTCTCTAGATAGCTACATTACACTTTTCGTTATATCCACCTTCAGTTTATATTCATGTTTAGCTTATTGTCAGGATTTGATTGCATTGCCTTTCTTTTGTGAATTTCAGCTTTCTTTGAAGTTAATCAGTATTTCTGGTTCATGTTTGTTGTTTGTCTGGTGCTGAGATTGAATGTATGGCTTCATACATGCTAGGTAAGCACTTTGCCACTGAACCACATTCCCAGTCCTTTTTAAAATTTTTGAGACAAGTTGTCACTAAATTGCCCAGACTGGCCTTGAAATGGTGACCTTCCTGTTCCAGCCACAGGACTAGCTAAGATTACAGGTGGGTGCCACGACAACCAGCTAGAGGTTGACATTTGTTAGTTTTCTGTGAACCTATCACCAGTTCATCTCTAATCTCTGCTAAAAGTTTATAGATCTCTTAAAAGCTTCAAACATAAAGTAATCTAATAGCTCATCTTAGAGACAGGTTTCCTACAGTCCTCCTGCCTCTGCCTTCATGCACTTGCTCTTGGCAGAATTGGTTACTTTATTTTTTTAAGCAAAACATTTATTGGTACATTTTAGATATACATAATGATAACATTCATCATAGGGAATTTGTACCGGTATGTAATATATTTTGCTTCCTTTTTATTTTTATTTTTTTTAGACAGGGTCTCACTTTTGTAGTTCAGACTGGCCCTGAGCTCAGCCTGGAACTCACAGCAATCCTCCTGCCTCTGCCTCCCAACTGTTGGGATTACAGGCATGAGCCACCATGTCCGGCCCTGTGGTGTGTGGTACCGATTGCTGGTGGGTGTGAGTCTCCATGCCTGACATTGTTGTATGTGGTTATCGAGGATCGAACCCAGGCCCTTGCACTTGCAAGACAGGTGCTAGAACCACTGAGCTAAATCCCCAGCCCACTTTTGGCTTCTGACATCAGAGAAATAATGAAATATTTAGACATGTGTGTCTGAATTCTTTCTTTCTTTCTTTTTTTTTTTTTTTGAGACAGGGTCTCGCTTTGTAGTTCAGGTTGGCCCTGAGCTCAGCCTCAAACTCACATCACGGCAATCCTCCTGCCTCTGCTTCCCGAGTGCTGGGATTACAGGCGTGAGCCACCACTCCCGGCATTGTGGTATGTGGTACTGGTTGTTGCTGGGCATGAGTCTCCACACCTAGTATGGTATGTGATTAACTGGGGATTGAACCTGGGTCCTTGTGCTTGCAAGACAGGCGCTGGAACCACAGAGCCAAATCCCTGGCCTCTGATTTATTTCACTTAAGAGTATAGTATCAAGGTGTATCCATTTAGTTAGAAATGGCTCATAGTTATTCTTTATGGGACAGTACTGCTCCATTATATTTTTAAAAAACAACAATATCAATCTTAACAACAATAACACATCTTCACATCTTTATCCATTCATCCCCTGATGTCCATTTGGGCTGTTTCCATGATTTAACTACTGCAAATGGTGCCACTATAAACATGGGTGTGCATATATTGCTGTGGTATGATGCTTTTAATTCTTTCAGGAAGATACCAAGAAGGGAGATAGCTAGGACAAACGGAACCTCTAGTTTTAGTTTTTGAGGACACTCCACATTGATTTACACAATGGTTGCAACAGTCTACACTCCCAGCAACAGTGGGAAAAGGGCTCCTTTTCCCTGAATCCCCTCCAGCATTTGTTTTTGGTTGATTTTTTGATAACAACCATTCTTTCTGGAGTGAGATGAAATATCAGCATTGTTTTAATTTATATCTTTCAAATCATGAGTTGTGTTGAACATTTTTTTGTATATTTGTTTGCTGTTTCTTCGACTGAGAAGTATCTATTTATTTCAGATGACCATCCTTGGTTTGGGTCTGTAAATTTGGGAGGTCTGATCTTTTTTGAATTCTTCATATATTCTAGATAATAGTTCTTTGTCAGAGGAACACTTGGCAAAAAATTTTTCCCACACCATGGGCTGTCTCTTCACTCTCTTGGTGGTTTCTTTCCACTGTGCAAAGCTTTTTAATAAGATAAGATCTCACTTGTTTCTTTGTAACATTTCTTGTGCCATCTATTGGGGTTTCGTTCATAAAGTCTTTGTTTACATCAATGTCTTTGAGAGTTCTAACTCTTTTATCTTCCAGCACTTTAGTATTTCTGTTTCAGTGTTTACATCTTTGATCCATTTTGATATTAGTTTAATACATAGTGAAAGATACGGGTCTAGTTTCAATCTTTGGCATGTGGAAAGCCAGTTTTTCCAGCACCATTTATCAAAGAGGCTATCTTTCCTGTGAAGGAGTTTGGCTCCTTTATCAAAGATAAGGAGGCTGAGTATGTCTGGAGTTGTTTCTGTACCTTCTAATCTGTTCCACTGATCCTCAGGTCTGTTTTTGCCAGAACCATGCAGTCTATCACTGCAGCTTTGTAGTAAATAGTACTTTAAGTCAGAGATTGTGGTACCACTGCCTTGCCTTTGGGTAGAAAGAAACAATATAGTGAAATGGTCATACCCAAGAACAAGGGATATCTTTCCATTTTCTGATATTCTCTTCAATTTTCTTTTTCAGGGTACTATGGTCTTCAATCTGGAGGTCTTCTACTTCCTTTGTTAGATTGATTCCTAGGTGTTTTGTTTTCTTGATGCCTTGTAAAAGGTGTGCTTTTCCTAATTTCTTTCTTGGGGAGATTGTTAATGGTATATAGGAAGACTGTTGATTTTTGAGTATTGGCTTTGTATCAAGCTATACTACTGAATTTGGTTATTAAGTCTAGAAATGGTTACTTTCTAAGTCTACTGCAAGATGTAAGAACAAATCACCTGATGACACTGTGTACAGATAGTTGTGGAAGCTGACAATCTTGCCTTGTCATTGTCTTAAGAGACTTTGTATTATGGTTATCTTGAAGCCTTTTTTTTTGTAAAAAAAGAGTATTTTGGACTCCTATGTAGAAGGTAGACGCCTGAATGTAGATTTATAGAAAATGAGTAGAAAGAGGAGATGAAAAGTAAGGTGGATGTAGACTTTTACTTAATATTCCTGTTTATCGTGTGATTAGACCATCCAGAGAGTGAAACCCCACACTTCTGCCGTGGATGGGAAGGAGCTGGGCTTGGGTATACAAACTGGGAATCCGAGCTACTCAGGGTGAAGGCAGGAATCTCATAGGTTCAAGACCACGCTGGGCAACTTAGCAAGACCCTATCTCAGAATAAATAAATAAAAAGAAAGGGCAGAGGATGTAGTTCAGGGCTCCCTGGGCTCATTTCGTAGTATACACCCCCCCCCAATAAAAACCCTTTCGATCTAAGGATTCTGTTCACCTCAGTTTTTTTTTTAAGGTTTTTTGAGACAGGATCTCATTTTGTGGTTCAGGCCGGCCCGGAGCTCAGCCTCAAACTCACATCACAGCAATCCTCCTGCCTCTGCCTCCCAAGTGCTGGGATTACACCACGCCAGCATGTGGTATGTGAGCCACCACGCCCAGCACTGTGGTATGTGGTACTGATTGCTGCTGGGGTGAGTCTTCACGCCCAGTATTGTTATGTGGTTACTGGAATCTAACCTGGGCCCTTGGGCTTGCAAGACGCCGGAACCTCTGAGCTAAGTCCCCGGCCTCTTGCCTCAGTTTTGAGGCCTGGTGCCATCAACTCCTGAACTCTTTGAGTTTCTGTGGTGCCTAAGTCTTGTTTCTGAGTTTTTTAGGTTTAGTGAATTAATTTATCATCCAAACTAGAATACCAAAAGTAAATAAAAATACTATTAATAAATATACCAGGGTATCAGATATAAAATGTACTATCCTGGGCAAATCAGAACTTTGACCCATGGATTCATCCAACTGTGTTTCAGCATCAAAATTTTTGTTGCCGTTGCCTTGCTAATTCTTCTTATTCAGATAACTTTGTGCCTTTCTTTTACCTCTATTGCCATTTCAGTGATGTTTTAGGAGAGAGTGGCACATACAATTGCTCAATTGTATGTGAAGCTCAATTGCTACAATTGTGCCAGCGCTCAGGGGTTAGCTTGCATCGGTCTCTCTTGCACGAATGGACAAACCAGTAGTTTGTCTTCCTCTTCTGTCTCAGTCAAGATACTTTCTTTTCTATAGGATAGCTTTCTGTTTATCTTTCTTATTCTGATCTAAATGGCCAAGAAGATCCTTGCCAGGCATGGTAACTCATGCCTGTAATCCCAGCACTTGGGAGGCAGAAGCAGGAGGATTGCTGTGAGTTCAAGGATACCCTGGGCTACACAGTGAGCTCAGGGCCAGCCTGAACGAACTACAAAAATGAGACCCTGTCTCAAAAAAAAAAAAAAGATTCTCTTAAGTACACTTTTTTTTTTTAAACAGGGTCTCACTGTGTAATTCTGGCTGTCCTCAAACTCACTAAGTAGTTCAGGCTAGCCTCGCACTTGCAGCAGTCCTCCTGCCTGCCTCAACCTCCCAAGTACTGGAATTACAGGTGTGTGCCACATGCCTCTTTTTTTGCAGACATTTAAGATCAAAGATTTTTAAGATAGCAGAGTAGAATAGACCTTAGAAATGTTTAAATTTAATGTATCACAAAAATTTTCTCTAGTATATTAACTTTATGACTTTCTCCTTTTGAAATAAGGTGTTCATTGTCAAACAGATTTGGAAAATGCTTGTAGCAAGCAACTGTCTATTCCCTTTCTGGAGATTGAGTGCATCCTTTGACATCCTGTAGCAAAGAAAACACAGTTTTCTAAATTCATTTACTAAGAAACCTTTTGCCATCATAAGCATGCCAAGTAATCATGTTCCATGGAACATACTTAGGGAAAGTATCCAGCTATCTTATTTTATGAATGGAGAAACTCATGAGGAGACTGTGGCTATAACTAATTTTCCAAGGCTGATGCCAGAAGAATTAGCACTCATTTCTAGTTATTGGCCAATGCAGGTTTAGTATCTTACCCTTGAATTTAATTTACTCACGCATTTGAAACATGATTTATCCTATTACCTATTGTATCTTAGGTATTATTATTAAGTGCACAAATTAAGCACCAAGTTTGCAAAAGTCTACTCTGTCAGCTCCCTTTCTTTGGACCAGACCCAGTGAGCTTTTATTATAACAGATTATTTTAGAAAATACTTTGTAGTGCTCCCTTTATTCTGGTAAAATGAATAGTTTCTTAACCTGCATGCCTGTTTTCAAATAAATATAATGCCCCATCTATAATATGAAAAAAAAATAGAATAGTTTATAATAAATTAATGCATGTTAATGTATAACTGTCTAGGTCAGTTCTAAAACATAATGTCCTATATTAAGGTCAGTTCATTTTGCCCTTAATACAGAATCACCATGAATGTATCAGCTACAATACACACAGATTCAGGTGTCTTATATTGGCAACTCAGAAGTACTATGAATGACACTGAGCAGACTTTTCCAAAATAGCAAACCACTCTTGGCAAATTCTAAACAGATTAAAAATTACCTCAAAAAATTATCTCAGTTTATATGAAAGTTGCCTTCTAACAGAATTCTTGAGTTTCTCGGGTTTGTTGGACTGACAGTTTAGTATAGTAGTAGAATGCTTGCCTAGCATCTGCAAAGCCCTGGTTTCAGTCTCTGGCACTGAAAAGAATTCAGTGTATATTAAAACCACCCAAAACGTTTACTGCATATTTACTGTGACAGCACTTACAGCTGAGTGTTTTATGTGACTTAATTCATTTAATCTCCATAATAACCTTTAGCTATGATTAGTACTCCCGTTTTAAACACAAGGAAGCTAAGACAAAGAAGATAAGTAACTGTCCAGAAGCTGTCAAGTGACAGAGCAATAGCTGAACCCCGTCAGCCTGGCTTCTGAGCTCATTTTACATCTACATCTCTGTCATCTGAACGACTCAAAACCTGAAGCACCAGACAGTCCCTGTTCAGATCGTGGCTAACACAGGTCTGCCTCACCTCGTGGAAACCATGCTAGCCAAGAAGAGGACAGGCCAAACAGCCTCTGTACAGAATATTTGCTGTCTGCCCAGGAGAATGATGGATGAGTAATGGAGAACATTTGGCCTTCATTTAACACAGGTTCTGTGACCTCCAGGACCCATCAGCAACTCTTCAGAGAGCAGAGACAAGAAACAACCTGACTTCTTTTTTGCTCATCTTCTTCTTCCACTCTCACTTGCCAAAACCAATACTCCAGCCACTGACTAAACAACCTAGAAGCTTCCAGTAACATACACAGACCTGGGAAGAGCAGGCAGCAGGCAGAATCCAAAGGAGACCAATATGTTCAGAGCTGCCAGGTTGAGGAAAAAGTCTTGCAACTTTTCCTTCCTGCCCTACCTCCTGACTCTGAACCTACTTCTCTCTTACTCCAGATTATGCTGATTATCTGATGAGCCTCTGGGTTGCAAAACCCGTTTATCTTTGCTCCATCCTCTGAAGAGAGGAGTTCTAAGCATACCGTCCTTGGGGTGACCGGAGATGACGATTGGTGGTCTGGAGTCTGTTGCAGCTCATTGCATACCACACATGCTTTGTTTGCTCATGGCAAATATGCTCCAAATAATTCTATGGCCTCTAAGGTTTGGTATTCAATAATAATATTGCTGATGTTTCTTAAGGGATTACTGTATGCCACTGTGCTCTTCACATCTATTATCTATCTGAATCCTCCTAATAGCCTCATGAAATTAATACAATTTTTTTTTTTTTTTTTTTTTTTTGCGGTATAGGCATGGAACCAGTGAGCTAAAGCTGGCCCAATAATTATTAAGTCTCTTTACAAATAAGAAAATTGAGATCCAGAAAGTTTACATCTAGATACTCAGGTACACAGCCAGTAAGAGGTGGAATTTAGGGCCACCCTAGGCTGTCTTAACTGCCAGTTTATCTGTTCTAACGGAGCTAATTAGAATTGAGGTAAGATTGTACTTGAGGAAGAGGTAAACTGTCCGGTACAGACACACTATAACAAACCCAGGACAAACTAGGGTTCTTAAGACTTATGCCATTTATCACTGAACTTTCTTCTCTCTGATGCTCATGAGTTGACCATGCTCAGTTATTCAGAATAGTAAGGGAACCTGAGTCAGAGATATGTTCCTCAGGTACAAATTTGCTGAAGTCCAGTCCTAGCTAGTATTTTTTCATTGTTTCTTATGGTCTGTAAGACAGGCCCCGTGCAAGACGTACAAGGCCCTTCTTACTGTAGACTCTCTGTTTTTCTTTCTTTCTTTCCCATATTTCCTCTCAGATGCTCCACAGTCCTCCTGGCAGCCCCATAGTAATCTGCCTCCCCATCTTGTCCCATAGATTTCTGAGGTCCCAAATGCCTTCCTCTGTCCTATGTATACTTGCGATAAACTCATGCTTATCCTTGGAGCTCCCCATAAATGTTGTCCTCTTTGTGGGAAACCAGTCCAAACTTCCCAGGCACAATTAGTCCTTGCTTTCCTTGTTTTCTCAGGATTTGTGTAGGTGGCACGATGATCAGTCCTCAAAGCTGTGTCAGCAGGAAGCTGTGGGCCTCACACTCCTGTTTTACATCATGAGGGGAGGAGAAAAGGTGTGAAATCATTTCTGTCACAGGCAGGAACACTTGTGAAGATTTCCTGCCTTTGCAGTAAATAGACATCTCAGATAGTAAACTGGAAATTTTGGGACTTCCAAACTCTTTCAGTATTCAGATTTCCTAAGAGTTGATGTTGTCTGAACAGGTTCTCTTAACCGGGAAATTTTGCCTGTCTTCCTCCTTACTTGGAAACACTTAAAATTTTTTGCTTTTGTTTTGTTTTGGTTGCAGTTGTGTTGCAGACCTGCTTTCCTCAGATTACCTGAGAGAAGGAATCCTGAGGCAGAGTGACAGAATGAATATTGAGTTTTGGGGGTGGTTTTTGAGTATGCTTTTTAGGTTTTGTTTAGGCTGGCCTTAAACTCACAGTATAGCCCAAGCTGGCCTTGAATTTGTGACAGTCTTCCTTCCTCACTCCCCTAGCACTGGGATTACATGAGTGTGCCATCATGCCCAGTTGTGACAGAATGAATGTTGATGTGCAGCCAGAATTGGTCGGAATTTCCAGATTTGACTTCTCGTTCTGTAAACTCTCAAAATGTTAGAACATGTACTTCCCTTTATACCTCTCATCTGGGCACAAGTTTCTGGTATAATGTCAGCCGCTCCAGTTGAAGCAGCTTTGTTATCTAATCCTTTCATTCTTCTACTGAATACAAGTTGATAGCCTGTGAATCTCCCTATTTTTAGCATTGGGTTTCACGTATGCATATTTGAGAACAAATTCTTTTAATATTTTAGGGAAAGGTTGCAACCTTAATATGGGAGTCAGAGTGATAATACAGTGATTATGTTCATTATGAGTATATGGTGCATGTACATCACTCATTTTAAGTCTTTTTACATCACCTTCCCCTCTGTTTTCCCTACCCTTGGTCTCTTGGTCCCCTTCCCATTTACAAAAGATCTGTCTCCTTTCCTTACATCAGTCTTTATTTTGCTCTTTATTTGTACTTTGAATTACTAAAATAAGAAAAGTCCATACAGTATTTAAGCCTTTGTATCTGATTTATTTTATTTAACATGTTTTCAAAGTGTACCATTTTCCTACAGATGTCTTGAATTTATCCCTTTTTTTTTTTTTTTGAGACAGGGTCTCGCTTTATAGTTCAGGCTGGCCCTGAGCTCAGCCTCCAACTCACATCACAGCAATCCTCCTGTCTCTGCCTCCTGAGTGCTGGGATTACAGGCGTGAGCCACCATGCCCGGCACTGTGGTATGTGGTTCTGATTGCTGCTGGGTGTGAGTCTCCACGCCCAGTATTGTATGTGGTTAACCTGGGTTTATCCTTTTTTATAGCCAAATAGTACTCCATTGTGTATAAAAACATTTTCTTTTTTGGGGGGGGGTGGGTACTGTCGATCCAACTCTGGACCTTGTGCTGGTAAAGGAGGTGCCAGAATCACTGAGCTAAATCCCTGGCCTTGCCTTTTGTTTGGTTGGTTTTTTAATACATTTTCTTTATCCATTTATCTGTAGATGGACATATAGGCTGCTTCCAAGAGTTAGTTATTATAAATTGTGCTGTTATACACATGGGTTTGCATGTATTACTATATGATGATGCTTTTAGCTCTTTAGGGAAGATATCTAAAAGGAGAATGCCTCAGTCAAATGAAATTTCTGTTTTCAGTTTCTTGAGGCATCTCTATACTGATTTTCATAATGATTGTACTAGTTTACATTCGCACCAATAATGTAGAAGGATTTCTTTTTCCCATGCAGCCTTGTAGCATTTGTTACTATTTGATTTCATGATGATGGCCACTCTTTCTGAAGTGAAATAGTATTTGTGTTTTTTAGGGTTTTTTTGTTTGTTTTGTTTTGAAGCAGGGTCTCATTTTGTAGTTCAGGCTGGCCCTGAGCTCAGCCTCAGACTCACATCATAGCAATCCTCCTGTCTCTGCCTCCCAAGTGCTGGGATTACAGGCATGAGCCACCATGCCTGGCACTATGGTACGTGGTACTGGTTGTTGCTGGGCGTGAGTCATGCCCAGTATTGTATGTGGTAACCATAGGATCAAATTCGGGGCCCTTGCGCTTGCAAGACAGGAGCTGGAAACACGGAGCTAAATCCCCGGTCCATATTTGTGTTGTTTTAATTTGCACTTGTCCAATGGCCAGTGCTGTGAATATTCTTCATGTATTTATTGACTGTACTTCTTTTAAGAAGTGTCTATGCATTTCACTTGCCCATATTTTGATTTGTTCTTGTATTTGGACTGATCTAATTTTTTATATATTCTAGATGTTAGTCATCAGCTGAGAAAAGCTGGCCAAAAAAAAAAAATATTTCCCATTCTGTAGGTTGTCTCTTCATTTGATTATTTCCCTTGTTGTACAGAAGCTGCTAGGATTACAGGCATGAGCCACCACACCCAGCACTGTAGTGTGTGATACTGATTGCTGATGGGCATTGTGGTATATGATTACCAAGGTTCAAACTCAGAACCTCGCGCTTGCTAGGTAGGCACTGGAACCACTGAGCCAAATTCTCGGTCCACTTGATGTAATTTTATATGTTGATTCTTACTGTTATTATGCAGTTGGAGTTCTGTTGAGAAAATCCTTTTCTACACCTGTGACATTAAGAGTTGTACCTCTTTGTTTTGACAGGTTCTCCTTGTGTAGTTTCAATTGGCCTTGAACTCACTAGGTACTCTAGGCTGGCCTCAAACTTATAGCAGTCCTCATCCTTCTGCCTCAGCCTCCTGAGTACTGGGATTATAGGTGTGCACCACGTACTCAACTTGTACTTATTTTTATCTTCTAGCAAAATGAGTATTTCTCTTTTAATAATTAGATTTTTGGTTCACTTTTATTTTACTTTAATACATGATGAGATACATAGGTCTAGCTTCAGTCTCCTGCATGTGGATGGCCAGTTTTCCCAGCACCATTTGATAAAGAGACTATCTGTCCTCCTTGGTCAAAGATCAGTTAGCTGAATATGTCTGGGATTGTTTCTACGTCCTCTTGTCCAGTGGTGGCAAACCTATGGCACACATTATTGTGCTTTTCTTTTATGACAAAAGATGTCAGTGTATGAATTGTTTTTCTAAGCTAAAACCTCAGTATTGAGGTTTAATTGTAGTGTTGGCACTTCATGATAAATAAGTGTTTTTTTGTTTGTTTGGTTTTTTTGGTTTTTTTTTGAGACAGGGTCTTTGCTTTGTGGTTCAGGCCGGCCCTGAGCTCAGCCTCAATCTCACATCACAGGAATCCTCCTGCCTCTGCCTCCCAAGTGCTGGGATTACAGGCGTGAGCCACCACGGCTGGTACTGGTACTGGTTGTGGTACTGGTTGGTGCTGGGTGTGAGTCTCCACGCCCAGTGTGGTATGTGGTTACCGAGAATCGAACCCGGGTCCTTGCACTTGAAAGACAGGTGCCGGAACCACTGAGCTAACTCCCCAGCCCAATAAGTGGGTTTTGGACTGTAGTTTGGGCACTGTTCACCATCACTTTTATAGTTTGTTCCATTTACCCGCACATGTTTTGTGCTAGTACCTTGCCATTTTTTTTTTCTTTGTAGTATAAATGTAAAGTCAGATATTGTGATGCCTCCTGCTTTGCATTTGTTGCCCAGGACTGCTTTTGCTATTATAGATGTCTTCTGGTTCCATACAAATTTTAGGATTGTTTTTTTCTAGTTCTGTAAGGAATGCTGTAGGTATTTTGATTGGGGTTAGGTTAAATCTATATATCAGTTTTAGAAGTATAGGGTTTAGATCGATGGTTTCACCTGACTTGAAAGTGCAAGGTCCAGAGTTTGATTTCTGGTACCAAAAAAAAAGAAGTATGACTATTTTGAGAAAATTGATTTTGCCTATCCAGGAACGAGATATCTTTCCATTTTCTTACATCTTCTTCAGTCTCCTTTTGCAGAGTACTGTAGTTTGTGTTGAGAAGTTTTTGCTGTGAATGGAATTGTTTTCCTAATTTTCAGTGAGTTCATTATTGATATATATAGGAAGACTTCATTTTTGTGTTTTGATTTTTTTGTATCCTTCTACATAGCTGGATTTGATTATTGTAGGATTCTTTTGATGAAATTTTTTTGTGCTCTGTGTAGAGGATCTTGTCATCTGCAAATAATGATAATTTGACCTCTTTCTTCCTTATGTATCCATTTTATTTCATTCTCTTGCCTGAATGCTCTGGCTATTGTTTCAAGTGCTATGTTGAAAAGAAGTGGATATCCTTGTCTTGTGCCTGATTTTAGAGGGAAAGCTTTCTATTTTGCCCCAGTTAGCATACTGTTGGTGTTTCTACCTCAAGTCAGAAGATATTTTCTTTTTCAGTTGGGTCTTTGTCTGGTTTTGGGATCAGAGTGATGTTGGCTTCCAGAAATGAGTAAGGACTCACTCCTTACCTTTCAGTTTCATTAAAGAGTTTCAGGAGCACCGTGTTATGATGTCCATAAAGGTCTTGTAGAATTAAGCAATGAATTCATCAGGTCCTAGGATTTTTATTACTGCCTTAATTTCATTGCTTATTATTGTACTGTTCAGAACTTTTATGTCTTCGTGGTTTAGCTTTGGTCCTTTTTAGGAGTCTAGCAATGTGTCCATTTCTTCAAGATTCTCCAATTTGTTAGAATACAATTTTTTAAAAAAATTAATATCTGGGCCGGAGATATAGCTCAGTGGTTCCAGTGCCTGTCTTGCAAGCGCAAGGGCCCGGGTTCGATCCCCGGTAACCACATAACAATACTGGGCGTGGAGACTCACCCCAGCAGCAACCAGTACCATATACCACAGTGCTGGGCATGGTGGCTCATGCCTGTAATCCCAGCACTCGGGAGGCAGAGGCAGGAGGATTGCTGTGATGTGAGTTTGAGGCTGAGCTCAGGGCCAGCCTGAACCACAAAGCGAGACCCTGTCTCAGAAAACCTTAAAAAAAAAAAAAAAAAAAATTAATGTCTTCTGACTGCAACAGTGTCCATTGTGATTTTGCCTTTTTCATTTCTAATTGCATTTTGTGACTCTTTTTTTCTCTTTGTTTTGTTAAGTTTGGCTAGGTGTTTATTCTGTTTATTCTCTTGAAGAACCAGCTTTTCTATTTGTTGACTCTTTCTCTTTTTTTGTCTCAATTTTATTAATCGCTGCTCTGATCTTTATGATTTCTTTACTTAAATTTGGTCTGGTTTTGGATTGTTGTTGGTTTTAGATAGATTGAGGTACATCATTAAGTTATTTACCTGAGCTCTCTCTGCTTTT
Organism: Petromus typicus; assembly: GCA_004026965.1. Lineage (NCBI taxonomy): Eukaryota > Metazoa > Chordata > Mammalia > Rodentia > Petromuridae > Petromus > Petromus typicus. The sequence goes on along the minus strand of PVIR01001137.1, from coordinate 60,540 downwards.
CTAATGTGAGCATTAGTTGTGATAAGCTTCCCTCTTGTGACCACTTCCATTGTGTCCCATAGGTTCTAGCCTGTTAGACTGGCATTGTCATTTGATTCCAAAAATTGTTTAATTTATTCCTTAATCTCTTCTGTGACCCAGTGGATCTTCACAAACTGATTCTGTGTTCAAGAGTGCATTATTAAGTTTCCAGGTGTTTATAAATTTTCTGTGATTGGTTTCTACTTTTAATGCAGTGGTCTGTTTGTAAACATGGAATGATTTTGATTCTGTTGTTTTTATTTAAATAGGCTTTGTGGACTAATATGTGGCCTATTTTGAAGAAAGTTTGTGTGCTACTGAAAAGAATGTATATTGTAGTAGTATGATAGAACATTCTGTTGATATCTATTAAGTCAATTTGTTCGAAGGTGTGACTCAGTTCTGATATTTCTTTGTTGGTTTTTTGTTTAGTTGATCTCTTTTTATGAAAATAAAATATTGATGTCACCCACTGTGATTTAGCTGGTGATTCCTTTATCTTTTATGACCACAAGTTTTTTTTTATGATTATGATCCATTATTTGGTACATATATATTTACAGGTGTTATCTCTTCTTTAACTAAAATGTAATGACCTTCTTTGCCTTGTCCAATCAGTTTTAGAAGTTTACTTTGAGGGTAAAATTTAAAAAGAGAGAGAGTGAGTAAAATAGCTACCCCTGCTTGCCTTTTAGGGTCTTGGTGCATAAAATCTTGTTTACCATCCTTAGATTTTTAGTCTATGAATATCTTTTTGGATTAGATGAGTTTCTTAAATACAACAGATTATAGGATTCTGTTTTTCACCCATTCTACCAATTTGTGTCATATAATTGGGGAGTTGAGGCATAAACATTGAGAGCTGTTAGTGAAAGGTATTGATTTATTCCAAATATTGCATTCTTTTTCTCTTGATAACTTCTTTGTCCACATCACTTTGCCCTTGTAATAGATACTTAGATTTTTCATTGTCAAAGCCAGGATGGTGACCACTACCCTTAAAACCATAGCATATTTCTTACTGAATCTTCTATATAGTGTTTTTCTAATATCCTGTACTACTTTGTCCCTAATATTGGATTATGAGAGTTTCCAGGGGAGCACCTGGTTTATATTAGATTAGCATCATTCAGGGAGCATAGAAAAAATTTTTGTTAAAAGGCCAAAGCCCCAACTCATAAAATTCTCATTCTTAGATATGAGGTGAGTCCCAAGCATGTTATAAATTCTTCAGGGGGCTTAGTGTGCACTGAAGGTGAGAAATCACTGATTAGAAAAGATGGTTATCACTTAGAACATTGGCAGCTCCTCCCAGCTTTGTGGTTACAAAATATTTTCCCTGTGAGGATGAGGTTGCACTCTCCAGTGTGGTCCATGTGTTATATATTATCAGCACGTATCACAGACTCTATTGGGCCTCGGATGGACATCAGCTTTTCTGGTTTTCTTTGGCCTTTGGTCCAGCTCTTTAACCTATATCCCTGAGTCACTTCTCCCAGTGCATTGAATTGCATTGAGTAGATGCTGTTGACTGTGGCCTTCATTCCCCTACCCACTGAGGCGTGGCAGCTCAAGCTAGACTCTGGGCTCTGTGACCTTGTAAACCTGCAGTATACAAGATGCCCCAGAGCAGACTGCCTCCCCAAGAAACGCAAGCCGTTCCCCTTTTCCCTCACCAGCCATGCACCATCCAAATAGACAAGTTTGCTGGTACAACAGTTCTCTAAATTTGTATCCTCTGCATACATATCGGATTTCCTAGTAATGCACACATTTAAAAACAAAGTTTGAATTCTAGCTGTCTGTCCTTGAGAAATCTCTGTACCTCCTTACACCCCTTTTCCTGATTTATTAAGTGGGGCTAATAACACCTACCTCCTAGGATTAAATAAGAGAAAGTATAGCACAGGGACCAGTCAGTAAATGTATAAGCAGTCAGTAAATGGTAGCAGCAAGCCATTTTCAGGAGCTGTCCATGCAGGCCCACACAGGAGTCTTTTGGTGCAGATAGGAACAGGACTACACTGCCCGTCAGCAGGTGTCTGCGTGGAGACCCTCAGGGGACAATGAAGCCTGCCCCCCAGGTGTGGTAATAGAGATCACTTTGAAAGCTTAGCTTGTAATCACTTCTCGGGGCGCTCCTGCCAATCTTCCCCCAGACGCAGCCGCCAGCTGCCTGTGCAAGGCTCCAGCCATTTTCTCTGCTGCCTTTGTTCTATTTCAGTGGCTATGGGGGTGCAGGAACGCTGCTGCCTTCCTCAGGTTGCTATTTAAAGACATTCCGAAAGATGCTGCCACTGCTGTTCCTACCGTTGTAGCGGCCGCTGCTCCTGTCCCCTCCACAGAGAGCTGCGTGGTCTGTGACCTGCTGATGCCTTGAGTCACGAGCCCCAGCAGGGGCTGTGTCAGAGTGTCTGACTGCCTATTTTTGTTTAGATCCCTGAGCTGTCACTGTTGCCAGGGGCTATCCCCCAGCTGTTGTTTTCGTTTTTGTCCCTAAACTGCTTCATCTGCGTCCCTGTAGCATTTTTAGTACTTGACCAGTTAAATGTCTCTCTCTTATTTTACAGTGAAAATCATACACAGTTAACCCCCATCTCCTTCCTCCAACAGTTAGGACGTGAGATGCTTTCCCCTTGTAACAGCCAGACATAATCCCGAAAGAGTAAAAGTGCTATTATCTCTAGGTCTAGCAGAAAGAACTACTTTGAAAATAAAAGGTTTTTGAAAGGCTCAGTAACCTCTGCTTAATAATAATGCCACCCTGAACTTCAGTGTGTCTGGGATCGTCTATCTGTCAGGCATGGATAAAAACCCTTTAGACGGCAGTCATCCTGCCTTTCTTTGCTGACCCTCCCAGTGCTTTCAGCAAAGTGTCTCAAAAGCCTGATCTTCTTTTTGAATCGGCCCTAATTTCTTTTTCATAAACCCATCAAATTGAAGGTTTGGGATTTACCAGGAAAGCATTATTCCTCTTGAGACCAGCGCTCACCATGAGGTCCAGATTGTCTGCTTCCCCTGCTCCCCAATTTATTTCCTGCCCATTCATTGTCTGAGATGGACCTTTCACCTCCCAGACACAGTCCTGCCCCTTTGCTTACCTCACAGAATCCCACACAGAGCCCCAGCCGTGTGCAGCAGTGTAATCAGTGTTTCAGTGCCAGACGCACAGTGGCCCTGACACTGCACCCAGATGGCCCTGAATCTGTTTTCCTCAATTTATATTTATATCCCCTTTCTCTTCTAGCACCCCTTCATTTATTCACTAATTTAGCCACCAATTTTTGACTTTTTTTCTCTATTCTTTGTTTTCAGAAGTAAGTCTTTTCCTTGTTTTCTTAGCTCCTTGATAGTAGGCCCAGTTATCTTAATGAGGTAGTAGTAATTATAATGTGAATTACATACCACTTTGGTTACAATAGCAAAATATTCTCACATACATTATCTCCACTGATCCCAACAATAAATTTGTAGAGAAGGCGGTATATGGGCTTCACACTCCCCACTTAATAGTTAACCACTTGGAGATACAGAACACTGTGATGATTAATAAAGAACACTGGCTCCAGAGTTATGCTACAAAGTTTGGACCCTGAATCTGCCCATGACTAGCTGCATTGCTCTGAAAATCGGAGATAATAATAATACCACTGTCATTGTGTTATTATAAGTCCTCAGTTAACATAGATAAAACATATAGAATCATGCCTGGTGCATTCAGGTACTATGTAAGGACTGGCTATCATCACTCATTCCTCAAAAGTTAACTGCTTGCCAGGCTTTGTGCTAGGCCTAGAATAAACAGTCTGGACCCATCTTAGGTCTACAGGGATCACAGTGTTAGTGAGGAAGAGTGACCAAAGACCTCTTAATTATATTCAGCACTCGTTGTACGCGTGTCCCTGTGCATGGATCTTTAAAGACTAATGCTATCATAACTTTGAAAAGAAGCACTGCCACCGCATTTTATAGGTGAGATACTCATAGCTCCAAAAAAGCTATCTGCTCAAGACAGCATGACTGGGAGTGGCGAGCACTAGGATTCACTTCACCCAGTTCACCTGCCTCCAGCTCTGCTTTCCCATTTGGTGCGCGTCCTGAGGCAGTGTGCCTGGTCACCCAGCATATTTCACATAGTCTGAGTTGCTCTCTATTGTGGATCCAGGATTCTCTGCATCAGATATCGTCTCCTTTATTCACCGTCACTTCCCTTAGCCATATAAATCATATGTAGATTGGAGAGGTTTGTTGTTGTTGTTGTGGGGTTTGTTTTTTTTTTTGGTATTCATTTTGTTTGAGACAGGATCTCCCTGAGTACTCCAAGCTATCCTTAAACTTACTAGGATACTAGGTACAGTGGTGTATGCCTGTAACCCCAGCACTCTGAGAATATGGAGCAGGAAGATCCCAATTTAAACCCAGTGTGAGTCACTTAGGGATGTAGAAAGACCCTGTCTCGCTGCAAGAAACAAAAAGGGCTAGAGAATGCTTTGAGTTCAATCCTCAGTACCACAAAAATAAACAAACAAAGTAAAACCTCACCTATGTAGCTAGGATGACCTTGGACTCATGATTCTCCTGCCTCTGCTTCCCAAGTGCTAAGATTACACATGTGTATCATTACATCATCATACACCTGTAATCCTGTGATTACAGGAGTTTGGGGCCAACCTGGGAAACTTGGTAAGACTTCAACTCAAAAAAAAAAAAAAAAAAAACCTGGGGGCTGGGGTTGTAGCTCAGTAGCACACCACCTGCCTCACAAGCACAAGATCCCTAGTTTGATCCCAAGTGCCAAGAAAAAAAAAAAAAAAAAAAAAAAACATGGTTTCAACCAGCAGTACCACACTCCCTCCCCCAAAATCTTAGAAGTTGGACAAAGCCAGGTACAGTGGTGTACTCTTCTAGTCCTACCTACTCAAGAGGTTAAGGAAAGAGCTCAGGATTAGGAGCCAGACTGGGCCACATAGCCAGAAACTATCTAGCTTCCTGACAGGTTCATACCACACTTAATGCTTATTCAAGTTTGTTTTTGTTTTGGTGGTGATAGTACCGAGGATTTAACCCAGGGCTTTCACACTGAGGTACATCTCAACCTTTTTATTTATTTATTTATTTTTAACTTTGAGGCAAGGTCTCAGTCGCTAAATTACCCAGGCTAAACTCAAATTTGCAATCCTTCCACTTGAGCTTCCCAAAGTGCAGGCATACAGCAGCATGCCCAGCCTCTAGCATTTTTTTTAATGTGGTGTCAGAGATCGCACTTAAGACTTTGTGTTTGCAAGGTAGGTGCAGTGCCACTGAGCTATATTCCCAGCATATTTTTAAAAAGAACACTTAAGATCTGGGTCTCCTTCTCTTCCAGCCCCAATCTAGAGAATCTTTTTGTCTCCCAGGACAGTCTCTAGCCAGCAACTCCATTTTCCTTCCTTCCGGTACTTCCCTACCTTTTATTTCAGTGTCTAACTTCTCTCTTATTTTTCTTTTGTCTGTTCCCAGTACTTATTTATTTCTCAGCCACAAAAGAAGAATTGTCTTCTTTCCTTTTGATCTTTTTTTCCTATCTGTTAATTCTAAAGAAGGCTGAAATTCTAAGTACAATGAGTGTATGCTAGCTTTTAGCTTTTATCCTTGTGTATTTACAAACTGTGTTCAGGATATCCAAGATGGCCAGACTCAGGCTTTTTGCCTAGGCCTTCTGCTTGCTAGTGAGATGCCATATGTTATATAACCTGTACATGCCTCAAAACCATGTAAGTAGCCAGGATTTTATAATTTCTTAGCAACTTACTGGCTTTTTGTCCTATCATATATAGGGACTTTTCAGTGTTGTTCCCCATGCCACTGAGACAGTAAAGGTGTGTCAGACATTCAGCTGACTGACTTTCAAGTGAACCTCCCTGGTCTGAATGAGGAGCAGAACAATTGACATAAAAGCAGGATTCCCTGCAGCCCAGGATGGAAGCCTCCACTCGCCTGGTGAGGTTGAGAGGTGGTACTCAGTGGCAGCTTCCTCTTGCTGTGGGCCCCTGCTCAAGCCTAAGCGGACATGGATGGGGTACCCGTTAGATAGAAAAAGCCTTAGTTGTCATGGAGAGATCTTGGGGAATAAGGCCCATACCACTGCTACTGGGTTAGTGGAATGGGTGTTTCCTACTGCCCTCACAGCTGTGACAAAAGCCTCATTTAGATGAGACACTTGCATCAGGGAGTTGGAAGAAGAGATAGCTGCTGCTTATAAATCATGTCCAAAAGGATTGCATGCTGGTGAGATAGTAGAGCTCACACACACAAACAACTCAGACACTGAAGAATGCAGTGCCGATTCCATGCAAGAAGGTCCAGTAGTGAAACAGAAGATGGAGTACAACAGCCCATGTTACTGAGCAAGTGGCCACAGCTCTTGCCCAAAGGACTATGTTTATCTCATTCCACTCCTGCACCCATGCTGAACTAGTAGATTTAAGAAGTGTTTAGATTATACCCAATGGGTTCTGGCTCTAGTAGACACTGGTGTTGAGTGCACCCTGTGTTGGGAACCCAGAGAATTTAAAGAGCCCTTGTTTGTATCAGATGGCTATGAGGTCATAGCACCAAGGTAATAGCAACCTTTGTACATTTGGGAATAAGTTCCCCAGCCCCTAAGGAATATAAGCTATATGTGTCTCCAATACTGGAATACATTTTAGGAGCTGACCTACTCCATGGACTTTGGCTTCAAACTACTATGAGTGAATTTCACCTGAATGTACACACTGTGTAGACAGTGGTAAGAGGCCATGCAAAGCATCCCCCTTTGACATTGCTGCGACCCCAAAGGGTCATCGCGGTGAAGCAGTGCCACCTGCTATGCAAATACAGTGAAATCAGCAAAATGATCCAGGAACTGGAAAAGATATGGGATTGTCTACTGGCTCATCATTCCTGTTATTCACTTGTGTGAGCAGATAAAGACCTGAGGCTGAGCCAAAAATGTAGCTCAGTGGCGCTGCCACCTGTCTGGCAAGCTTAAGATCCTTAGTTCAATCTCTGGTACTGCAAAAAACAACAACAACACACACACACACACAAAAAAAAAAAACCAGGAGACCTGATTTTTCCTAGAAGATAACAATGGATTAGCAATGCTAAGGAAAGTCATTCCACTCTTGCATACCACTGTGCCCTCTGGCAGACCTGATGCATCACTTTAGTTAGGAGCTGAGTACTTACTACCTTGTAGTAGATTCGGATAATGCTTTCCTTTCTATTGACAAAGCCGCCGACACTCAGGATCAGTTACTTTTACAGGAGATGACCGCACTTCCACAGCACTCCTACAGAGGGATCTGTGTCGTGGTTTGGTGGCATCAGATTTGGCTCAATGGCCAAATGTACCATTGTACTGATGAGATCCTGCTTACTTGTAATGCTCTCATAGACCATTAGGCAGCTGTTCACTGCTCCTAGAATATCTCAAAGCATGTGGTTGGGTGACCAGTGAAGGCAAGCTGCCAGAGCCTAGATTACCAGTTAGATTCTTAGGGGTTGCCAGGTCGAGGAAGGCCAAAGTTATCCCTAGTGCAGTTATAAATTTACCTTGTTCCTAGCCCTGTAAAGCCATTGTATATCATGTTAGGGCCATTTGGTTATTTATACTCCCTAAATAGGCCAACAGAAAACAGGTCCCTAGAGCCAAAAGTTGCCTTCAAAACTGCAGACAGGTCATAAAGACAGATTAAGCCATGCATGTCTTTAATCCAGCCCAGCCATGTGAACTGGTTGCCCATGTGACCATGGTTGGTTTTGGATGGGCATTGTGGCAGAAGTCAGAACACTTGTGACGTCTGTGGTTAACATTACCTGAACACGCCTGATCTCACCTGATCTCGGAAGCTAAGCTGATTGGGCCTGACTAGTACTTCGCTGGAAGAACAGTTATGAAACTGATACGGTTTTGGGAGATTAGATCACTAAGCCCTGGAGCATTACTGCCCAGACTCCAACTTTGACAAAGTAGGGGTCGTACCTGAGGCAGTACAGTATTTCTCTACCAGTTTCCTATGGATGGAGCCCCAAGAGGTCCAGGGACTGGCAATGTATGTTTCTCTTGGAGCCCCAGATTCCACTCCAAAGGTAGAGGTAGAAGCAAGCTCCTGCAAGGAGGGGGCTGCTTATTAGTGGTTTGTTGCTGTAACCTGTGTTGTAGATTATGGGTACAGTGCTCCACATTTCTCATCCAGGGAACCATGAGAAAGATTCCCAAGTAGATTGTGAGACAATAACCCCTAAACAGAGTGGAGTGTGTTGAGGGTACCCAGGATGGCTTTCTGCTTGCTAGTCAGTCACCATATGTTATATGACCTGCAAATGCACAATAAACATGTAAACCAGTGGACTGTAACATAACTTTTGGGCAGTTTTCTGGCATTGTGTGATATTATCTATAAAGGATGGGACCTTTTTCAGTGTTGCTACCTATACCAGTGAGATAATAAAAGCACGTCAGACACTCCCTTGGCTTGGGGTCTCTTCTTTGGCTGCCCAAATCTTGAATGAACCTTCTCAGCCTGAACCACTGCCAGAACAGAAATTATTTCTCCCTTAAATATTAAGAAATTATAAATGGGCTGGGGGTGTGGCTTAGTGGCAGTACAGGCCTCACATGCTCTAGGCCTTGAGTTCTATCTCCTGCACTGCAAAAAAAGAGAAGAACTGTAGACAGAAAAGCATCTATTGACTCACCTCCTTTTGGAGTTCTTTGGGTTTTTTTTTTGTTTTTTTTTTTTTGAGACAGGGTCTCACTGTGTAGCCCAGGCTGACCTTGAACTTACAGCAGTCCTGGCTCAACCTCCTAAGTCCTGGGATTATAGGTGTGAGCCACCGTGCCCAGCGTGGTGCCCTTGTTTCTGTAAGTGGTTTGTCTGTGACCATTTTTATTTTGTCTTGTTGATCCCACATAGTAATAACACAGTAGCAGTTAGTAAAATGACCTAGCAATGACTTCTTAAAATAATTTTTAATATTCTTAAAATCTATTCATTATTAATAATGAGCTAATGGAACTTGAGTTAGAGAGATAGTTGGACTAGACCTTTTTTTTTTCCCCTTTATTTTCCAGATGCTCTGAGTTGTGGTTATTTTGCTTTTATAATCAAATAAATTAATTTAGGAACTAAAAAGAAGAAAGATATCTGCCATTTGTTTCTTCTTTTGATCTTAACTCAAAGGAACCACTTCAGGGATATTCTGGGTCAAGCTTACCGAATGTCAAACACTTCTCCTGCATCTCCATTGAAAGTGCACCTGTGTGCCCAAGGCAGTCTGGCTCACACAGCTCCCTTCAGTAAACCCTGTCTCTCTTGATCTTGTCTCAGCCTTGTCTAACCCTAAACACTGTCCAGCTCCTTGCACCTCTAGCTTTGTGTGGTTCTGGGAACTGGCACCTGGCGGGGAGGGCAGTATGTTTTTAGAACAGTTGAGACCCTAGGTCTCCTCTTCTGGTCCCCAAACTAGAGAATATTTTTTTGTGTCAGGACAGTCTCCAGAGAGAGAGCGAGAATATGGATATGTATGTCACACATACTCCCTAAATTATTTAGATAAAGCACGTGAGCCACACTCCTTCCCAAGCTGTTTTCAGAACAGGCTTTGGGGTTCTTTAAAGTACCCCAGGAGCTGAAAGCATTTTGCTCAGTGGTAGAGCACATGATTAGCATTCACAGGCCCTGGGCTCTATCCCTGGCATCACAAACAGAAACAACGCATATTCATGACGGAAGAACTTCTGCAGAGGTGGAAATGTTTCTTTCAAGTACTTGCTCCCAGAGTTTCCTCTGGATGAGAAGCAGCCACCCCCACTCACACCTCCATCCCCCTCTTTTCCTGGGGTCCTTGGGCTTGGGAATGAATGGCAGGTGTGTTGAAGTCTTAATGAGAGGTTTCCTGTTTGGGATTGCCTATATCCTGCCCACCTAAGAGGCTTCTGTGAGTAGCTTTACCTTTGAACTCGCCTTGTATTCAGCCCTGATCCATGGGATTTGGTGACAATCCCTGGTTGACAGGAAGCTTTGATCCTTGGGGAGTCCAAAGGAAGTCTTGTGATGTGTGGGATCCTAGAGTTACAGAGATTGGTGAGAAACTGTGAGGTTGAGTTGCTAAGATGGACCCATTAATTAAGAAGCCTTTGCTTAACACTCAGTTACCTAAAAGAGGAGATCCGGTGCCTGATAACAGAGCTGAGCACCCCTCAGGGACCAGCGGTGTTTGTACAAGCATTAATGGCACAGCAGTGCTGAGGGGAAGGATTCTTACTATACCCCAGGAAGAGCAGCATAGTATCATAGAACATCCCCTTTTAACAAGGTAAAGCTGGCTTTGAATGTTAGGAGGTTTGAGGAAAAAAATTAAAAACCACTCTAAGATACTTCTAACCAGGTGAAAGATTCCTCAGTGAAAAATGTGAGGTGGGGGATGACCAGGCAATAAACAGTGGAAACTAGAATTTCTATATGTGAGATGCATCGAGATGCATTGGAAAGAGGGTAGATTTATCTTTAAGTTGGATTTACCTAGAAACTACCTTTATTTAAGGTGACTTGAGGGTGAGGGAACTTGCTAAAGCTTCTCAAAGCTCTTCCTGGTGCCACCCAGTAAATATCACAGGAAAATCCCTTTCACACTTAGACTTGTTCTTCCTCCACCACCACCTCCAGAGGCAAATGACTTCCTTCACTCCCACAGAACCGCACGATGTATCTGTCAGTGGAGACCACTCCGGCTGGCGCGTGTGCCTGCCTCCTGTTAGAAGGGCAGTCCATGCATTAGTCAGCTGTTTTATCACCAGCATACTGCCTGGGCATGATGTGGGCCTTTAATAATGATTATTGAATGAGTGAGTAATCATGAAGCAGTAGCTTCAGGGAATCGTCCTCTTTCCTGAATCATGGTTTTTTTCACATTTCCAGGAAAGGTAGGGCTTCTTTGAGGAAGAGTAGGATTTCCTCACCCAAAGATAGGGCAGGATAGTGCCCTAGTTAGTGCCAGCCACCTGGCCAGGATTCCTCACTCCCATTGTGTCTCAGCATCTACCTGAGAAAGCCCAGGCGAGAGTTGCCACTAGAGATCACACTACATTTTTCTGAGTTTGGTTCAGAGGACTCAGGCCTTCAATGTGATGACATTGGACAAGACTGACTGAGAGTTGTCTCTAGAACTGACTATACTATGTGGAGCCTGACACAAAAATTTTTAAAAAACTGAGAATTTTATATTTCTCAGTTCCATTCAATTTGTCACAGTTTATCATTTACTATTAATGTTGTTCTCAGTAGAGAAAAAGTAAAATGTGAAATTATTAACATGAATTATACTGCTCCCCTTTACTTTGTAAACTGCCAATTTTAAATCCAAATATGAGTGCATTTAACTCATACACGGAATCACCGAAATCACACAATTTGTATTATTTTACATTTCTTTAGTACATTGGTATGTGTACGTAACACATCTCAATTCATGTCCTCACCCCTCCCAACCATCCTGCTCCTTCTAACACTTGGTCTCCATTATATGTGAAAAGCTCCATTTCCATTTTTCCCTTTAAATTCTTGGGACCGGGAATGTAGGTCAGTGGTTCTGGTGTCTGCCCACACAAGGTCCTGAGTTCGATCCCCAGTAACCACATACCACAGTGTTGGGCGTGGTGATTCACAGCTATCAGCAGTCAGTACCACATACCACAATGCCTGGTATGGTAGCTCACATTTGTAATCCCAGCACTCAGGAGGCTGAGGCAGGAGGATTGCTGTAAGTTCGAGGCTTTCCTGGGCTATATAGTGAGCTCAGGACAATCCTGAACTACAAAAGCAAGACCCTGTCTCAAAAAATTTTTTTTATCTACAAATGCTTCACATTTATATTTCTTTGGCAGAGTAGTACTCTGTTGTGTGTGTGTATATATATGTGTGTATATATATGTGTGTGTGTATAAATATATATGTATATATATATCTAGATATAGATATATATATACCAAATTTTCTTGATCTATTCACTTGTTGATGGGCATATGGGCCTATTTCTAAGGTTTAGCTACTACAAATTGTGCTGCTATAAATGTGAATATTCATGTATTGCTGTGATATGGTACCTTAAACATTTGGGAGAAGATACGTAGAAGGGCAATAGCTAGGTCAAATGCTATTTCTATCTTTCGTTTTTTGACCCATACTGATTTCCATAGAGGAGCGTACAGTCTTCCTACCTCAGCCTCTTGAACAGCTGGAATTATAGGCTTGCAGCACTGTGCCCAGCTTTAATTTTATATATTTATTTTATTTTACTTTTTCTGAGATAAGATCTGGCTGTGTAGCCCAGGCTGGCCTCAAACTCAGGGAGATCCTCTTGCTTTGCCCGCCCAAGTGCTAGATGTGGGCCACTGTGCTTGTCTATAATTTTAATTCTTAATATGTGCACTTGCTACCAGCATTTCCTACCTTTGGTTTACTGAAGATAAGAAAGGCCTGAAAGGAGCAAGAACTACAGGCTGTCGTGTTTCCTTCTTTCTCTTTGTTTTCAGTGGAAATGTTTGACTAAAACAGGGAAACAACAGAATAAGAAAAGATACGAATAGGGTTCCTTGGTCATCCATGTTTATTAGAAAGCTGTTCCTGAACCAGGCATAGTGGTACCCAGCAGTAATCCCAGCACTCTAGAGCATGAGGTAGGAGGATTGCTGTGAGTTTGAGGCCAGCCTGGACTACCCAGTAAGTTCAAGGCTAGCATGCACTGCACTACATAGTAAGATCCTGTCTCAGACAGAGGGGGAGAGAGAGAGAGAGACCCAGAAAGGCAGCCATTGCTTTCTTTTTCTGTTAGAAGCAAGTGCTAGTTGGAATGGGAAATGTGGATTCTTGAAGCTGTCAGTGCTTCCATCTGCTCAGTTATGAATGTAGCCAGCAGGCTGACCTTGTACTTTCTTTCTACTCTACCCATAGTGAGTCCACCAGAATTCTGTGCTCAAAGGGCATGGTGACCGGTATAAGCAAATGCTCGGGCAAAGAATGGTAGACAAGTAAATTACACTATATGCTCGTATCTCATTGGACCTGATTTACAAAATACAAGTTCAAAGATAAAATCCTTAGCATTTTTGTTTTTTAAGGTTTTTTTGAGATAGGGTCTCGCTTTGTAGTTCAGGCTGGCCCTGAGCTCAGCCTCAAACTCACATCACAGCAATCCTCCTGCCTCTGCCTCCTGTGTGCTGGGATTACAGGTGTGAGTCACCACGCCCAGCACTGTGGTATGTGGTGCTGACTGCTGCTGGGCCTGAGTCTCCACACCCAGTACTGTGTGTGGTTGACCGAGGATCGAACCTGGGTCCTTGCGCTTGCAAGACAGGCGCCAGAACCACTGAGTTAAATCCCCAGCCCAGCAATTTTCAGATTGGGACAACAGGTCACTAAATCAAGCAGCATGGGCCCTCTTTGCTTGGAACCTGGTGTGACTGCACAGGTTACACGCCCATGAAGCCAGCCCAGCCTGTCTGATATTGTTTCAATGGACATTCTTAGAAGTTTAGGTTTTTACTAATGAAGAGACTGGCCAAGAGTAACAGGCGTGCCTTCATTCATTCATGAATATTTTACACTGTCTGCCACATGGCAGGCACTTTATGGGCAATGAGGCTACACCAGAGTGAAAAGGACATGCCTGACCTCGGTGTGAGTAGTATTTGTGATCTAATGAGGAAGAATTTTTTATTAGTAAACATTTATAATACATAATTTATCATGTGAAGTTGGTACTTTGCATATTACATTTTAATTCTTTTTCTTTCTTCTACCCCTCCCAGTCCTCTTTGCTCCTTCCACCTCGTTTCTCTTCTCATTTGCAATAGTTTTGTTTCTATTTTTTTTCTTTAAATTCTTTTTTTAAATCCCCTTCCCTCCCCTTTCTCTCTCTTTCCTATATCTCTTAATTCCTTTCTCATTTAAAAAAAAAGATCTCCCTACTGAGGAAGACATTTTTAAATTACACAGTTTTAGTCCCCAAGACCTCCTTATTTAATTTATTTAATGTATTTAATTTATTTTATGCCATAAATTATAATTGTTATAGGAGCTCATATTAGTCAGTTTGCCCAACAGCCCCATCTCCAGAAGGGTAGGAGCCAGGGAGTAGATGCAGTACCTAAAGTCACGCCTTTGTGACCCACCCAGAAACAAGAAGAGTGCTGTATTAAACGCCCAGCAGTTCCAAAGCAACCAAGTTAACAGTGATCCAATTTACCTATCCCTGAGGTACAAGCAGAACTACAGGAAGTATAGGAAGGCTTAGGTAGGTGGGAGCTAGGGAAGGAATCCCTGAAAAGTGGTATTTTAGGTAGATGATAGAGGAGTTGAATGTTGAAGAGAAAGCAAAATAGTTCCCCAGCGCCCAGAGCCACACACCACTGAATACCAACAACCCGAAGGAGGCCAGCTGTGGGACAGGCAGGCCCTGGGGCTTGTTCTGCGGAGTCTCATCCTGCTTTCCTTTTCCACAATACCCACACTGGTCAAGATGAGCAAAAGATGGGAAAGCCTTCTCTACTCGCATAGCAAGTCCAAGGCTTGCAGTTCTGCGTGCTTAGTGTTCCTGTAACGCTCTGGGACTCTGGGCCCAGACCATGTGCTTGTCATTCACCAAATTGACTGTTTCTCATCCTTTCCGCTCTGAGTCTCCTGTTCTCTAAGTGTTCCTAAAATGTAACTTCCCTTTCCTCTCACCTCTCATCGTCCTCCTTTTTTCCTTTAGGGTCCTCCCTATATTCTGATCAGTGCTGTCTTTATTTATGTGTGCATCTTCTCTCTTCCTCTGGTCTTTTTAAGAGCAGGATCTAGACCTTTTACTTGTTACATGGCGTTAACAGAAATCTTTGCCTCATAGTAATTCACTTAATTATAAGCCTATTTATTGTTAATAGGCTAATACATTCATTAAATGCTATATCTCACATATAAAAGGCTGAGTATAGTGACACATGCTTATAATTTCAGCACTCAAGAGGCTGAGGCAGGAGGATCATTACCAGATCAAGGCCAGCCTGATCTAAATAGTGATACCCAGTCTCAAAAAAGCAAAATAGAAGGCAAAAAATATATACAAAAGGGGGCTGGGAGTACATTTCAATAGTAGAGCATGTTCGTCGCATGCCCAAGACCATGGATTTGATCTCCTGCACAGGAAAAGGGAGTGATTGTGTTGGGAAGAGGAATAAGGAATCAATAAAAGAGAGCCTTTATTTTTTGTACTGTATCATCTTTTCATTGAAAATATAAAATAAGAATACAGGATGTAGACATTAGAAACCTGAATCCAGGCTGGGGATTTAGCTCAGTGGTTCCGGCGCCTGTCTTGCAAGTGCAAGAAGCCGGATTCGATCCCGGTAACCACATACAATACTGGGCGTGGAGACTCACGCCCAGCAGCAATCAGTACCACATACCACAGTGCCAGGCATGGTGGCTCACACCTGTAATCCCAGCACTCGGGAGGCAGAGGCAGGAGGATTGCTGTGATGTGAGTTGGAGGCTGAGCTCAGGGCCAGCCTGAACTACAAAGCGAGAACCTGTCTCCAAAAAAAAAAAAAAAAAGAAAGAAACCTGAATCCACTAGTTTTTTATTGTTTTTGTTGTTGCTGCCATGCTCCTGTTCTTGTTTATAGTGCTAAGGATCAAATCCAGGGCCACAGTATACTAGGCAAATGTTGAACCACCCAGCTACATCCCTAGCCCGGCACCAGTTCTTAACTAAATAACTTTAATCTTCTAAACCTCAGTCTTATTTGTACAATGGTGTTAATAAGCTTGTGGTTGTTGAAGCAAGAAGCTCCAGATCAAAAGTAACTTCATGAGTAGCTGAAAGCGAATCACATTCCCCCAAGTAAATAGCCCTGTCTTCTGTCTCTAGTTTGACCAGATGACTTTGGAGTTTCCCTATTTCTTTTAAATGTTTTGTCTTAGACACTTTCCTCATCCCTGAGACTCAATACCTGACACTCACACTTTAAAAAAGAGATTATTTGGGCTCACATGTCAGTCCACTGTCAGCTGGCTCCAAAAGAGACAGAGCATGGGAGAGGGGCACAGTGGAAGAGCCCCTTGTTGGGCGAGGGGTTGGGACTGGGAAGGGAAGTAGCCCTTTCCAAGCCATGCCCCAGTGAACCACCTCTTCTGACCAGGCCCCACCTCCTATTCTGCACATTTAGCTTTGAGCTCATTCTAGGACTAATCGTACCCCATGATTCAGTCACCCCTCCAAAAACTCTGCCTGTGATTTCATGAAGCTTTGGAAGGACATCTAGGTATAAACTATAATACTTGTTTCTTGCTAACATGTCAAGTAGCTAAGCCGGAGGGATTTTATAGTGAAGAAAAAGCTCCTAAAAGTGGGTGCTTTGGGTGCCTCTCCAATTCCCTATCAGAGTATGACATTAGAACATTGGTCATGAAAAATGGGTGAGGTCTATCTTTGGAGCCTTTTGTGTCCCGGTGCCAAGTTGCAATTGAAAAAAATATATACATGTAATATGGTGAAGGAGGGAGGCATGGAAATGGGACTAAATTATAAATTCAGGGATATGAAACACATCATTGCTGGAGAAATAGCCTCTTGGATTTGATATAGTAGGTGCGAATTCTGTGAATGTCTGCAGAAAGCTTTGTGGTAGCTCGAGAAAACAGTGCTCATAATCAGTTGCTCTGAAAGTGACCATATCAGGAAGTCTTCCCTGTGTGTGGCACTGAAGTCCTTGCCATGCTTGGGCCCAGAGTAAAGAGGAACAGCAACCCTAAAGTCCAGGTAGTATCGCTTCTCGGCCTTTTGGCTAAGATCAAGTATAAAGTCCAGGTAGTGAGGCATCAGGGGTGAGTGAGAAACACAAAGAAAACCTATCAGGATAACTACTATAGCCGTCGTATCCTCCGCTCAAACTTGAGAGGGCCATGTGTTACCTTCGCAGGGCGCTGCCAGGTTTCCTCCGTGTACAGGTGGCCCTGACCCTGTCCTTCTTATACAGGTGCTGAAAGATGTCCTCAAGGATCTCTACCACCTGCTGAAGCACGTGGTGCATTTGGAGCCTGATGACGTGGCCAAGCTCCATGCTCAGCTAGCCCTGGAGGAGCTGGATGAGATCATGAGAAACTTCCTATTCCCACAGCAGAAGCTGGAGAAAAAGATCATTGTCCTGCCATAGACTTGACTCCAAGGGCCAGAAGGAAGCATCAAGGGACCAAGCAGCAAGAGGATGCCTGGGCCCTCCATCAGGCCGCCCTACTGCCGTTTTGGTGCTGGCACCACCGCTAACTCCGAGGGAGGCTTTATGGTCCTGGTGGCTTGTGTCTTGAGGCTGACCTTCCTAAAGCATCTAGTTAGTCACCTTGCAGCCAGCCCATCGTGGGCAGTTAAAAGGAAAAAGCCACAGGAGGACTGCTGAGTTTGAGGCTGAGTTCGGAACCAGCCTGGTCACTCTTTCAAAAAACTTTTTAAAAAAAGAAATTAAAAGACAACTGATTATAGTGCATTCAGAGATGGAAGTAAGTGGTAACATGACTGATGGAATTTGATGTACTGACCTTCCAACTTGAGAAATTGGCCTCCTCTAGGTCACACATCTTGATTTTCTTTCATGGTGATGTTATTCTCTCTGTGATAATGAGCTGCAGGCTGCTAAAGAGGCATCTGAGTATGGGATATAGTTGAGGGAATAAATAGGAAATCGTTACCAAAGTGTGCAAAATGGAATAAATTATCTTGGCTAGAAGAAATAAAAGGTCTGAATCTGGCTGGCTGGTAAGGAGTTGGAATACTAGTGTGGAAGCATTGATCTCCAGGAGAACCGTGCTGACTGAACCTTCCAGTGAAGACTAAACCCCATGTGTCATCTGGGCCATTCTCCTTTGCTTCTTCAAAGTTGCTCTGGGAGAAGAGCCGCAGTATCTCCACAAGTGTCTTTCCTGCATTCAATCCTCTGCTCCTTTGGCAACATGAACACTTAGACAATAGAGTGATACTAACTGCAGGTAGAAAGTGTGCTACCTGCTGCCGGGCTGATGCCAGGATATTTAAACAATTTCAGACATAGTACTTTACTATTTATATATTGATTTTGGCCACTGCATCTTAATTGCTGCAAAAAGAGATGACAAAAAGGAGAATCTGGCTGGCTGCTTTAGATAAGCCCTCCTGCCAGCCTCACTTTAATTCGGAGTGCCTTGATTGGTCCTCAGCTTTGCAGGACTTAGTGGAGGATTTTACACAAGACTTTCCATGCCCAGAAGATCCCAAACAGTTTCCACAAACTCAAATGACTAAAAGATCTGTGTGCAAACTTGCCCATTTGCCAGTAACAGCAGGGTATTTCTCTCTGGCCACATTACACACATGGTTTTTGGCTCAGAAACTTTGTGGGGTGGGGGGTGGGCACATTCCTTTAAAGAGATGACCTTACATATAGTTACAGCCTCGGTTACTTTAGTGAGCAGAGCATTAAAACTAAGCAAGTCAGCCCTTTTAAAAGAATATTTCCACTCAGCTACTGTTAACAGGATTAGTTTCTATTGTTCAAGTCAAGAATGTCTAGAAAATCAGGACTGGAGCTCTCAGATCAGGTAAGTATCTCCTCGGGCTAGCCAGCTATGCCTAAAAATGCTTGTTTCTTGACCTTCTTCTAGCCTTCACATGGCCCATTTCAGACTATCAGACTGCATCTATTCAATGATCAGTTGAACTTACCATTTTCTTTACATTAAATGTATTGTTGTGAGGATATATCTTAATTGATCACCATTTGAGTGTCCCTCAGAGCCTTCTAGTTTCTTTAGCTCCATTATTGATTTCCTTTTGATTTGAACTATTTGGTAAAGGGCTAAAAAGCATTATTTGTTTTTTATTGGGTTGGTCTGTATGTTTGTTTGTTTGTCTGACAGGGTCTTGCTATATAGATGGCCTTGAACTCTATGTAGCCCAGGATGGACTCAAACCCAAGGCAGTTTTCCTCCCTCAGCCTCCCCAGTGCTGGGATTACAGGCGTATACCACCATGCCTAGTCTATTGGTTTGTTTTGTTGTTGTTGTTGTTTTGATAGATTTAATTTCGGACAGTGACTTTTTTTTTTTTTTGTTACCAAATTCAGTGTAACCCTTCTAAATGTGACTAAATTATTAAAAATTTGCAAATTATTGAATAATTTTCCAAATTCATTCATATGCAGTAAACAGACACACACTTTGGTTTGTGAGAATAATTTGTTCTCTTCATACTACAAAGCATCTGTACATTGTAAAGCAGCAACAAGAAGAGAGAGAAGACTAGTTGTGATCATGTGACATTTGGTGTGGCATACTATTTGTATTGCAAGACAGCACTCGTTTACCAAGTTTAAATTTCTTAAAAATATGTTCTTGTTTTTAAGAACACTTACAGTTCAAGTTACAATCCAAGGTTTGACTCTGCATGCGTGTGTGTATGTGTGTGTGTGTGTGTGTGTCTGTTTTTAGGAAAGAACATTTTAGAATAGTAAAATCATAAACTTTATTAATGAGTTAGTTTTTTGAGACAGGATCCCTCCATACAGTTCGAGGTGTCCTTGAACTCACTGTGTAGCCCAGTATGGCCTCAAGCACACAACAATCTTCCTACCTCAGCCTTCCATGTGCTGGGGTTACAGGACATTATATTCAGCTATCACAAACTCAATTTTAAAAGCCACAGAATTTTTAGAGCTCAGACACATGGCATGAACAGAAGTGTCTTGCCTCCCACTTGTACCCATCTCCTCCCTCAGTGACCACCTTCTTCCTGCTGTCCCTCCTGGCCCTCTCTCTCCATGTCTACTACTGAGTTTTCCCGGCCTTGCCTTAGACTGTCCCTTGCCTAGTGGCTTCCACCTGGACTCCCCTGCCCTGCCACTTGGTCTGCTTGTCTGTCCCTCATCCTCCTCTGCTTTCCCCTCCTGGTCTTACAGGCCTGCTCTCCACTCCCTTCACCAATAGCAGATGGCATCGTGGCGAGGGACATGCAGGCCTTAGGACAGTGACTGCAGCCAAGGGCATTGCCTGCATGTTCAGGTTGGACTTCCTGAACATTCTGGAGTTTCTCTTCTCCACTTGCTGTTGTTGTTGTTCTTTGTTTTTTGTTTTGTTTTCCTCTTCTTGGCACAAGTCTGCTGTTCTGCAAGTCCTCTTGTTTAATCAGAAATCTCTTAGCTTCCACTTTGCTCTTTATCACCCCTCTACGCACATCCTTTTACATATGTTCTGATCTCCTCCTCATCCTTTTCTCCGTTTGGTCTCCTCTTTCCTCCATGACCTCTTTGCTATGGCTCCGCCCACCCATCCACATGTAGGGAGCCAAAGTACAAAGGCTGGAAAGCAAACCACAGATAACAGCAACTGCCCTAGTACCTACTGTGGGTCATTGCTGCACCAGGCACTGAGAGCACAGTAGTGAGCCAGACAGACAGACAGACAAACCCCAGTGGAGGGAGAGAACATAAATGAGATAAACAGAGGAGGTAGAATGTCAAGAGGTGAGAAAGCTTTGGAAAAAGTAAAGCCAGAAAGAGAGGAGGCTCACAGCTGTGAGTCAGGTAAATTGTCTACAGATGGCCTCACTGAGGAGTTGATGGCTGAGAAAGGTCTAAAGAGGGTGGAGCAGGGCCCACAGAAATATCTGGGGAGCATCCTACAAAATGGAAGAACAAGTGTGAAGGCAGAGAGATGAGGTTGTATCTAGCAGGTGTGAGGAAGACCAGGGCTCGTAGTGGCCAGAGCAGAGATAGGCATGGTGGCATACACTTGTAATCCCAGGAGGGATTATCTCAAGTTTAAGGCCAGTCGGTACTACATATCAAGACCCTGTCTCAAAATGGGAGGAGGGATTAGGTAAGAGGTGATCAAGGAAGTAGCCCGACCTTTTTTGATTTTAATTGAAATATTTATTGGTACATTACATATAAACATCATGAGTGCACTCCACATTGGGGATTTGTACCAGTATAAGACACAACTTAATTCTCATTTTTTCCCACCCTACCACCCCCCTATATACATAAAATTCGTTTTTTTGTTTTGTTTTTTTTTTGAGACAGGTTCTCTCTTTGTAGTTCAGGCTGGCCCTGAGCTCAGCCTCAAACTCACATCACAGCAATCCTCCTGCCTCTGCCTCCCGAGTGCTGGGATTACAGGCGTGAGCCACCACGCCCGGCACTGTGGTATGTGGTACTGGTTGCTGCTAGGTGTGAGTCTCCACACCCAGTATAGGTATGTGGTTACTGGGGATCGAACCCGGGTCCTTGCGCTTGCAAGACAGGCACTGGAACCACTGAGCTAAATCCCCGGCCCTGTTTTCTTTCTTTTTGTTATAATCTCATTATTTTTCCCCCTTCACCCCATTTCACTTTGAGTATTTTCTATTTCACAATATATAACCACAGACCTTTTTTTTTTAAACCTTAAGCCCCTTCAGCTTGATATTTTTTGGTTTGTTTGATTGGTTTGGTTTTTGAGGTGCTGAGTATTAAAACCAGGGTCTTCATTCTAAGCTACATGCCCAGCCCTTTGTAAGTGATTTATTTTGAGACAATCTCATGTAGTCATTTACGTTGCCCAAGCTGGACTCAAACTTGTGATCCACCTGCGTCAGTCTCCCAGGACGTTGGACTTACAGGCATGAGCAGACTTGACTATGTGTTTGGAAAGTGCTTAGGGGCCAAAATGGTAAGTGCTATAAATAGGAAATACATACAGCTAGACTCAGCCACATTTCTGCCCTCAGTCAAAAGAGCAGCAAGCCCTATCCCTTTCACCAGTCCCACCCCCGACTTGGGCTTTGGTTTCTGCGAGTTGTCAGGATTCCTCTTGTTTGGCAGCAAAAAGAAAGAGGGAAGCAAATGTGTGGATCTGCCCTTGGTCCACCACCTGCCCGGCCCCTTTGTCTGAGAGGGTCACTGAATGCAGTGCTGCCTGCCCCCTGCCTGTGACTCTCGTAGCAGCTCGCCACCTTGGAGATGGCTGCGACATGGAGAAGTTGATGGTTCACGAGAATATGCTAGGGGATGGTAAGCCGCGTGACCAGGTATGCTCTGCAGTTTTTCTGTGTCTGGGGCTGGGTGGACGTTGAGAGCTGGCCACTCTTCCCTAACCTCCAGTGCCCGCCCCCACCAGTGGCCATCACCTCCTCCAAGAGCTTGGCTGTGTCTTGCAGCAGCCCTGTGCTGCAGTCACATGCGGCAGCTCGCTGCAGTCCGCAGCACCCTGACTTCATGCACCACTGTGCTTGGAGCTGATGCTCTGAGGGGGCTGGGAATCTGCCGGTTTCTTACTGCACCCAGCGCTCTTGTCCCTGCTGGCCGGCTCAGGCTTGTACTGAGATGTGCGTGAGACTGCAGGGGAGGAAGAGGGAATGCAGACCCTCATCCAGTGCGCTGGAGGTCGGCCAGGCCCTCCCACCATCGCTCCCAGTGATCAGTCTGTAAGACTCAGTACCTCCTCTGCGCCCTCTGCCTGGAGACCTTCTGCAGTCCCCAGGGAGCACAGCGAGTAGCAGTGTCAACACTGTTTCTTTTGGTTTAGAATGTCATTTTCTATCCAGAGCGTGTCTGATTTTCACAGCCACCTTGTGGAACAGAGAGACAAGCTATTGTTGTCCCCCTCTGGTGGGATTTGGCTCCAAGACTCTTGAATCCCAGCCAAGATCCTGTTTACTACCTTGGAAGGGCCTCCATGAAATATTTTGAACACTTGCTGAATACTTATTACAGTTTATTTTCCCCACAATAAGGACACAAGCAAAAGCTTTCCAAGTAGAGCATTGTTTGAGTTGCAAACGTGGGTGTCCATATACACACATGAACCACGGATTGTGGAACCCACAAAAGTCTCTCAGTTCCACTAATTTGCTGGGGCCACTTCTCTCCTCCTCTGTGCTGGCCTTAGCACATCCTGAAGCTGAGAGGGGCACTGCCCACAGATATAGGTGTCATGTCTGCACCCATGCGTGCACTTATGGATGGCATATGTAATAAGAATTAAAACAGCGCCAGGGATTTAGCTCAGTGATTCTGGCACCTGTCTTGCAAGGGCAAGGACCTGGGTTCAATGCCCGGTAACCACATACCATACTAAGTGTGGAGACTCACGCCCACCAGCAATCAGTACCACATCCCACAGTGCCGGGTGTGGTGGCTCACACCTGTAATCCCAGCACTCGGGAGGCAGAGGCAGGAGGATTGCTGTGATGTGAGTTTGAGGCTGAGCTCAGGGCCAGCCTGAACTACAAAGTGAGACCCTGTCTCAAAAAAAAAAAAAAAAGAATTAAAATAAATTTAACATATATAACAAAGGCAAATTCCCATAATCTCACCCCTACTGTTACTCCAGGATTACCACCAGCAAACTAGTGCATGGTCCCTTCAGATCTTTGTTAATTACCATATTTTAGTACATTAAATAATAACAAGGACATACATAGTTTTAGTTGTCTACCTTAGAACCACGTGTGAGTGCTTACAGGCCCTTTCTGTTGTGCTGGTGATGTGTCTTCACTGTAGGTGAATTCCACTTTGGGTAAGCCTTTGTTTATGGATGGTTCAGTTGTTTCTCATTTCTAATGAATATCAAATATAATTTTGCATATTGAAGTATTTCTATAAAATAAGTCTTGGGAAGTTGGAATCTTGAGTCAAGAGGGTTTGAATATTTTAAATGTTGTTTACCAAAATGTTTCCCGAAAGTTTGTCTCAATCTACATTTCCCCAGCCTTAGCTGATATTACTCACATCAGCTTGTTGTTGTTATGATAGATTCAATTTTGGACAGTGGCTTTTTATTTTCATAAAATAACATTGTTGATACATTCTCTGCATAATTCAGAACTAGGAAATTTTCAGGGACTGGAGTTTTCTAAGTACCAAAGCATGACATACTTTGCAAGTACACATCCTAGAAGCCATGTCCCAACTAGAGGTGTCAGTTGGTCCCGAGTCCGGTGGAAAGAAACTGGGCTCTCTCTGTAAACCCCAGGATGAACGATGGCTGCTCTGTCACTGTACATAGCAATCAAGGTGAGTTTACGCTATAGAGAGCTTATTATGCCCTTCTGTGCACTAGACACATATTAACCACTTAATCCTCATACACAGGCAGTGAGATAGGTATTATTATTATCCCTGTTTTACAGATGAGAAAACTGAGGCACACAAGAGACTAATTACTTGTCCGGATTACATGGCTAGTAAGAAGCAGCTGAACCAGTATTTGGGCCCCGGCAGTCTGGCTCCAAAGGCTGTGCTTTAAACCACCGGGCTTTGCTGCTACCTGATAGGTACTCTGTTTCCAAACTGTAAACATCTGTTCTTAGTGTGAGGATAAAGAAAGTGGTAATCTGCTTGTTTAAGTGGACCACCTATGTCAAAGTAAGCTTCACCCCAGATTCCCTCAAAATAATGTCCTCCTACATCAGAACACAATCTCAGAGAGCAGAATTTGTTACGTATCTTGTGTTTGGCTGTGGAGACTAGCCAAGTCTGTTCAAATACCTAGCCCACCTGCTCCTGTAATTTGCTGGCCCCCTTCTTCTCTTTCTTCTCCTCCTCCTCCTCTTCCTTTTCCCCCTTTCTCTCTACATTGCCCTCTTTGTCTTCCCCTCCTGAAGACTGAACCCAGAGCTTTTGCACTGGTCTGTATGCTCAGCCTTTTTTAATTTTAAGTCAAGATCTCAGTAAGTTACCCAGGCTAGCCTAGAACTTTCATCTTTCTGCCTAGGTCTCCGGGATTTGCACCAGCTTTTATTTCTTTCAGTGGGTTAACCAAGACTTCGAAGACTGCCTTTCTGGGGATACAGGAATGGAGTCACATTGGAAATATGCAACATAGAAAATGTAACACATCAGCTAGGCAAGTGTTTCTGTGAGCTCTAGCCAAAGCCCAGAAATATCCTTTTCGAAGGTGGTGGTTGCTTTAACTCTTTCCTCTCCTGCAAATAGGACTTCAGTTCTTAGATAGCATTTTGAGAGTAACAGCAGATAACTCTTAACTGTCATTTCTTGTGAGAATCCCAAAGCATATACACATTAATAGTTCTATTCCTGTTCTGCTACTTTAGAGAGGAAAGGTAGGCCAAGTGAATGGCCCTCTTTTGAAGGGACAAATAAGGTCCAGAAGGGTAAATTTTTGCATATAGAAAACACAGAGCCAAGAAGGAGATGTGAGTGTAGGAGGGCATAGAAGCATCTTCCTTCATTCTGAGTTCCCGGTACTAAGTGACAAGACAGCCCGTGAGCTACAGAGGGGCCGAGGCCAGTCAGTCAGGAGAGGGCAATTGGAGACTGACTGTGGAAGCTTGGTGGCGTCTCTGCTGAGGAAACGAGAAAGTTACCAGGCCTGTTATGGTTTATTAAATGATGTAAGATCTCGCCTGCACTGTTTGCCTTGAGAGTTGAAGGCAGCTTCTGGCAGTGCCTGGTGGGGCCTTTCTGCTATGCAGCCCCAGTCCTCACACGCACAGGTGCTGGGGAGAACAAAGCACCTGCTGTGCACTGGTGCAGTCTAGGAGACACCGCCTCCCCCTGCAACGTGTGCACATTTTCACTGGACCACACACCACATTTCAGAACTTCAAGTCCGTCGAGATCGTATAAATCCGACAGCAAGGCCAGCCTAAAAGTAGGCTTTAACTAAAAGAGAAAACAATGATGCTGACACTTAAGGGCCTGAGTGAACCTTCTCCCTATCTGAAAGATGTTGTTCAGGAACTTTGAGAAAATTAGGCTGCATCTGGATGCAGTAGTGCACACCTGGAATCCCAGCATATGGGAGACCGAAACAGGAGGATCATGACTTTGAGGCCAGCCTGGACAACTTAGTGAAACCCTTGCTCAAAAACAAAAACTCACCAAGGCTGTAGCATCAACCCTGTGGCCATTTCTCTGTGAACAAGGAAAGGGCCTTGTTGGCTGGGGATTTAGCTCAGTGGTTCTGGTACTTGCCTTGCAAGTGCAAGGGCCTGGGTTCGATCCCCAGTAACCACATACAACAATACTGGGTGTGGAGACTCACGCCCAGCAGCAACCAGTACCACATACCACAGTGCTGGGCGTGGTGGCTCACGCCTGTAATCCCAGCATTCAGGAGGCAGAGGCAGGAGGATTGCTGAGTTCGAGGCTCGCCTGGGCTACATAGTGAGCTCAGGGCTAGCCTGGACTATAAAGTGAGACCTTGTTTCAAAAAGAAGAAAAGAAAAGAGAATAGGGCCACATGAGAACCATGGGGACTCTACTCCTTAGAAGAGAGATGCTTGGGCCCCTCAAGGCTCTGGAGTCACCAACTTCCCTACCCTTTGGGTCGGAAAAGCCCACAAAATGTAAACGCTTCATGATTTCAAAGCTAATCCAAGGTATTTGTGCAGCTGTGTCCACCCACTGGCAAGGCTAGCTTGTTTTCCTTTTGTTTTTCTCAGTTCTCTAGGAAATGAAAAATGTAGGCATCACGTTGGCCACTGAAAAGACTGTGGAAATCTCCATCCTGGTGTGTTGGAGAGACCTGGGACTGGCTTTTCCCACCTGTCTGCTGTCCTCTGGCCTTCTTCCTAATTTTTAGTTCAAATCCACATCCTTTCTCTTTTTACTATCTTCCTCCTGGCTCATTTGTTCATTATTTGAAGTTTTTAAGGTCGGATGATTTCAAACAGGTGCATACACTGCAGCACACGGTGCCAGAGGGAAGCCGGGAGCCGCTCCTCTTGCGTGTGCGGCACTTCCTTCTGCGTGGCCTCTGCCTCGCTGGCCTCCTGTGTCACAAATGCTCTTGCCGGTCTCCACCAGGGAGAACCCCAGGGATGTGCTCTCAGCCTGGATGCATAATAGCGTTTCTAGTAACTGTAAAGTATTCAAACCCAGGGCCCACCCTCGGTGACTCCTAGTAAATTGATCTGGGATGTGCTCCAGGCATTAGAGTTTTTATAAAGCTCCCCAGGTTAAAAAAGTCTAATGCACAACAGCCAAGTATGAGAACCACTGCGATGGCTTATGTGTTTGGAGTTGGGTATCCTAACCCCCCAAAATCTATGACTAGACCCATGGTGGGGAGGTCCGTCCCCACACAGACATTGAGGATGCCCAGGTTCTCAGCTCTTCTCTTAGTGCTTCTGTGGCTAAGCTGTAGCTCAGGGTGGAGTGCTTGTCCTGAGTGCCAGGCCCTTGGTTTGATCCCTGCATCTCAGAAACAGAAGCCTTTATGGGGGCTCCTGCTTTGGACCTGCGTTGTGACAGTGACAAATGATGTCTTTAATCAAGAAAGAAGACAGTGGGCCAGGGATGTAGCTCAGTGGTTCCATCGCCTGCTTTGCAAGCACAAGGGCCTGGGCTTGATCCCTGGTAACCACAGACAACAGTGTTGGGCGTGGAGGCTCACACTCACCAGCAATCACAACTGCATAACCACAGTGCCAGGCATGGTGGTTCATGCCTGTAATTCCAGCATGAGGGAGGCAGAGGCAGGAGGATTGCTGTGAGTTTGAGGCTAGCCTGAGCTACATAGTTCAGAACCAGCCTGAACTACAAAGCGAGACCTTGTCTCAAAAAAAAAAAAAAAAAAAAAAAAAAAAAAAAAAAAAAAAAAAAAAAAAAAAAAAAAAAAAAAAACTAAAAAAAGAAAAGAAGACAGAAAGCAGAAGTGCTAACATATTGAAGAATTGTGGTTGATAATATTGTAAAAGGAGGCAAATCAGCTCAGAATGACAGTATTTAAGCATTTCTTCCTCCTGCTGCTGATCCTGTAACTGGGACTATATCTTTGACAAGATGTGTGTGTGTGCGTGTGTGTGTGTGTGTACACTTGGTGTCACAGTGAGTTATATGTGGTGGATGTGGACGTGAACATGGGTGCTCCCATGGGGAAAGCTTACAGTGCCAAACACAGAGACACTCTCTTTGCATCTTCCTTGGGCAGAGGGCACTACTGCTGCCGCCACTATCACTGGAGGCTCTTTTCAGGAGAAAGCATCCTGATAGGGGTTTCCTCAATCCATTTCCCACGCCCTCCTCCTCTTATTCTTGGAGGAGTGGGCAGTGGGGCTATAGGCAGCCATGTGCCAGCCAAGCTACAGGGCTTCCTGCATTCCCTCAAAGGTGCTGGCATAGCTCTGGGTACCCCCTCCCCTGCTAAATTCTCTCAGAGGAACAGTAAGTTTGTCAATAAAGCTTAGCCTCTCAAGTTTTGGCTGCCACCAGTCTTAGATTCTGGCCCCCCGATTTTCTGTACTGCTTTAGTTGTGCATTGAGATGGCAAAAACATTTTCATATAATGCATGTTTTTTGTAGGCTGAGTCACACCCAGCCTCAAGCTGGAAGGGAATTTTGTGAAATCAGAATTCAACCATTTTAAAAGTACCTTTTTATTACAAATTATGTTTATTAATAGAAAATTTAGAGAATTCAGAGAAAAAAGTACAGAGAAAGATCTGTTCTATTGCTGGATCTTAAAATAATATCTAGCCTGATAATATTAAATCTGATTTTAATATCTAATTTAATTTAGAAGAACTTCTCTCTTACCTTGTAACTCATAGGATTTTAAAGAAAACAACAGAAATTTAGTCTTTGCACGTAACAGTTTTGCGACCTATACATTTATTCACATAGCATCGTAGTGCTTTTGGCATATTCATACATTCTCTCCATGAACTTAAGTTTTAGTAGCTACACAGTATTCCTCCAAGAAGGCAGAATATGGCTGACAGTTGCCTTCCAGATATTTCTCACATTTACCCAGGGAAAGAGAGGTAGGCAAGATGATGCAGAAAAGCTTTTTCTTTGGAGGATTCCAAGAAAAACCCTCCCAAGACTGGTTTGTTATTTGGTTATTGGCCTGGTTTGCCCCCCTAGTCCTAATGCAAGCAGCCTTATTTAGTCAGCATCAAGAAAACTGGGCCATTAGCAGGGCTGACTATTCTGCTCCAGCAAAGCAGAGTCCTCTTAATTTTTTTAACTTCAAAGGACATTGGGGGGCCAGGAGGTCAGTGCATCAGAGTGAGCTAAAACCAAGACACACCAGCCTTGCCACTATTTACTGGGTTGGTTCATAGGGAGTGTTGGATGATTCATAGGGGAAAATCGATAACCCTAAATTCACAAGGATCTTATAATCCTAGGGAGTATCAAATGCCTCTGAGGGCAGCGATAATCCTGAGTTCATGAGGATCTTATGCTGATGTGATCTTGCCTTTGAGCATTACAGCATCCTGGAACCATTGAGGCCTCAAACAGGAGACCTAACCATTATTTAATTGTAAATGATTTTTCCCCAAAATTACGTAGAATGGCTCCCCACATTCCTCCAAAGGGGAGAAGGGCTAGAATAAGACTCAACCGCCATAACTGGAGCACTGGAAGGCCCTCAAGCCTGCTTCTTCAGAGAGAGCACCTGTACTTGGTACTAGTTTCTAGTGTTTGTCAGTAAGAGCAAGTTATGAGAGGACGGCTGTGTTTGACAGAGCTGCCTTGCTGGAGCCGCTGGAGCCACTGTTGGCTACAGTTAGGTCACACCACCCCGTCACTGAGAAGATGCCCTTCTCTCCACGCCCCACCAGTCTCTGCTCCTGATTATCCTCTCTCTGACCTTCGGGCCCTGTGTGCCTCCTCTTCTTCCCTTCCTTTTTACTCTCTACTGATTTATCCCTTCCCAGCAGATCTCCAGGTCCTATCTATCATTAGTCTCAGACTCCCCTCCAAACAGCACTTCTGACCTGTTGCTACCTTGCTCAGGCATAACCGACTAGATAAAATCCAAACTCCTTGTTTGGTCACTAAAGGCTTTCTGTGACCTGTCCCTCGTACACTCTTCCTCAGAGCCAGTAGAATCCATTGGCTGGCACAGCTGCGGTTCTGTGGTGTAATTTGTTTCATCCAGGTCTCTCTGTTCTTGCACCTAAGCTACTCTCCTTTCTTACAACTTTTACAGCTTCTCCAGATTTTCATGGAACTCTGCCCAGCTCATAACTGTCTTTCCTAGCCAGGCATGATGGGTGTGCCTGTCATCCCAGCACACTGGGAGACTAAGGTAGGAGGACGGCAAATTTTCTGGCAGAACCAGGGATTGAACTCAGGACCTTGCACTTGCCAGGCAGGCAGCAAAGCCACTAAGCTACATCCCTTGCACAGGACTGCAAATTTGATGCTATCCTGGGCAAGTCAATGAGACCCTATCTCAAAATAAATTTTTAAAAGGGCTAGACATAGCTCATTGGTAGAGCACTTGCCTATCATGTGTGAGGCTGTAGGGTTCAATCAAAATAAAAATATCCCAGAGATCTCTTTCCTAAAATCTCCAACCTCTCTCAGAGCGTGCCTCACCAACATTTAAATGGCTGTTACTGGCTTGTGTTTAGATGTGCCCCTAAGCCCCAGACTTTTTCTAGATGGCTGACTCCAGAGTTTGTGATTGATTCATGGTGGGGCTAGGCCCAAGGGCACTAGTGAGTGCTACCTACCCTGAGCAGTCTGAATAAGATAAAAGGGGCGGAAAGACAGTGGCAAGGTCCTTTTGTTGCTTTGCTAAGGCCATTACCTCTGTGAGGCCACTCTGCTGTGGAGCCAGCTGATTATGAGCTGAAACCTTGAGAACTCTAAGCTAAATAAACCTTTCCCCTTGAACTTTAGGTACCAGGTATTTTGTCTCAGCAGTGAGAGAAAAGCAGCTAACACAATGGCCTTGATGGTGACTTTATTTTTCAACTGTGTGTATCTTCAAAATAGACAACCTTCTAGATAGCAGGGACCACCCTGAGGCTTCTGGGTGCCAAAGCATTCCTCTATGCAGGTGTTCAGCATTTAAGTGCACCTGTAAGTGGAATGCAAGGCTTTTACTACTGAGACAGGTAGGGAAGCTGAGCCTGTGAAACCTGCGTGTTAGCTTCCTGCCTCCGACAATACCTGAGAAAAACCAAGGAGGAAAGGCTTACTTTGCCTCCTGGTTTCAGGGCTTTTACTCCATGATCAGCTGACTGCATTGCTTTTAGGCCTGTGAGTGAGGCAGAAATACCGTACTAGAAGTACATGGTAGACTCACCTTGTGGCAGCTAGGAAGCAGAAGCCAAGACAGCCAGAGAGGAAAAGACCAGGGACAAAACACAGTCATCAAATGTGCAGTCTGAGACCCATTTCCTTCAACTCAGGCAGCTTCCTAAATTTCTGTTCCCTCTCAATAATGCTATCAAACTATGACTCTGTCACTGGGTTAATCCACTGATGAGGTTGGAGCCTTTCTAAAAACCTCACCTCTGAGCATTGCTACATTGGAAACAAACCTTCAACACAGGGCCCTTCTAGGGGACTTCTATGATTCAGACCATAGCTGGGCATGGTGGATGGTACATGCCTGTAATTATAATTCTAGTACTCAGCAGGTTAAGGCAGGAAGGAGCACAAGTTCAAGGCCAGCCTGAGCTACACAGTGAATTCAAAGCCAGCCTGGACTACATAGTAAGACCTTGTCTTAAAAAAACAAACAAACAAACAAACAAACAAACATAACATTGCATACAAGCCAATTCAGCAAGTGCTGAATCCACACTTGTGATTGCATGTGAAATTAACCCTATTTCTAAATCCTGAGTGGTAGCGGAGATAAGCTTAGCTTTATTGTGTCCATCCTTACAGACTTGCTGACCCGTCTCCCCGAGAAGGGAGATGACTGCACAGAGGGCACCTCTGAATGGATGTTAATTATGGACAAACCCTCCCTGGCAGACCCCACAAAAGTAAAGACTCTTATCTGTCTGTCTGAGGGCACCAAGGCCCTGCAGATCAGAACGAGTTTGCTCTGTAGGGGAAGCCATTCAGGGGCAAAGCCAATTGGTGTGGGCAGGTTGACTGTACCTGTGATATGTATTCATTTTAGAGGTTTTAATTAACTAGTGAGATTGTGCTGAAACAGCCCCACTCTGGAGCCAGAAGAGAGAGAGAGAGACAGGCAAGAAGTTTGTAGGTCACAGTTGAAGTCTTAGAAAACACGCAGGAGAAAGGTGCGGACAAATCCTGGGGAGCAGACCCTGCTGTCCAGAGCAGAGCGTATCTTCCCACACTGGCCGCTCCACTCCTTGTGCTCCTGAGCATGTCACTTAGAAGCAGCCAGTTGGCTGGATGTGAGTTAGACGGATTTTGCTTTTTAAAACATTCAACTCTTAAAACTCAGGAGATTTTACATGGAAGTCTCCTTTTGTGGCTTCTGACAGTAGAGCCACTTGGCCATGCTGGGCCTCTCCACAGGGAGATGGCCCTCTTTGGGGTGCCCCCACAGACCCCACATCCATTTTCTGTCCGTTCAGCCCTGCTTGTTTTCCCTGATATGAAACATTACAACTTCGGGGTGGAAGGAGTATCAAGTAGGAGTGATCCTCAAGTTTTTGCACTTCAGGCCCTCAGATCCTCTGGCTGTGGAGCAGGTGACCCCGAGCTCCACAGGCCCCAGTTCAGTAGGGATGAGGGGTTCATCCATTTATTCAGCACTGATCCCCAAACTTCCTGCCACTGAGTGCTCTAGAGGAACGGGCATGGAGACTCCATGGCATGGGCATGTGATGCCACTCTCTGGGTGAGGGTAACTGGAAATCAGTGAGCACTTCCAGCCACTCTTGTGAGACTCATAACAATCCTGTAACAACCTGGCACTGGGATAGACACTGAAGTTTACTGTCACGCAACTAGTGGCAAAATTGACTGACTCCAGAGGCCTCCTCGCTTGGTCTGGTGTTGATAGCTCTAACCAGGGCTCTCGGGCCATCTGAAGGTCAAGACACATTCCCATTGTGGGTTCAATAGAGTTTTCCAAAGCTATACAACTTCAACTCCAGTGCTATAAGATGATTTCTCAGGCAGTATGAAAGAGCCCCCTGTTCGCACTGCAGGATGGGAGCCTGTGAAACAAGTGGGCCGGGAGTCTTTGCATGGGGCAGGGGCTCAGTTCCTGGCCAGGGGTGAGGGGATCAGACAAGGAAGGCCTTGCACCCCTAAGACTTGGGAGAGGAGCAGGTTATAGATTGCTGTGCACACTATAAATTTGCTTCAGCTTAAGAAAGGATGGAAGTTATTCCAATGTGTTTGGAAAACATGTAGTTCATTTTTCATTATTGTGTTTTGGTTGGTGGTGTTTTTTTTTTGAGACAGGGTCTCACTATGCTTTGAAGTCACTGTACCCCAGGCTAGCTTCCAACTCGTGACACTTCTCCCTCTGCCTCCTGAATGCTGGGGCTACAGGCATGTCCCACCACTCCTGACATTTTTTTTTTTACTAGTTTTAATTATCATTTATCTTAAAATTTTTCTGAGATGTAAAAGCATAGTGTCTTCAGCAGGTTCTAACCTCCCTCT
This sequence comes from Petromus typicus, assembly GCA_004026965.1. NCBI lineage: Eukaryota > Metazoa > Chordata > Mammalia > Rodentia > Petromuridae > Petromus > Petromus typicus. The sequence goes on along the minus strand of PVIR01001137.1, from coordinate 27,134 downwards.
CTAACAACCGCTTCCTCTCCCGCCCTCCAGTCTAGCACCCCCTATTTAAAGAAATTGGAAACTGCTGGGATGAGGTCAGTGGGCACTCCGGAGGTCAGGGAAAAAAAGATGGAAAGCAAGGATGGGCGGGAGTGGGCACTTTGGCGTCGAGACACCGGAACCTACAAGGTTGCTGCAAAAACCATTTGCAGCTTTTACAAACAGCCTTCATGTCATCAGCGCCCCACTGCGGAATTCAAAGCTAAGCTTGTCACGTTTGTAAGCACCTTCTTTAACCAGCCTTTTTTATATTTGACAATTATTCTTTTCTCCTCTCGCCACCAGGAAGGTTCTGCTTCTTGGTTTCAGGACATCGTCTGGCCAGCAAATAGCCCCTTGCCGTGCAGCAGTCCGGAGACGTGTCTGGCTTGCCCGCTTTGTAGGGTGAGTGGGTCCCAGGCTTGGAAGTCACGGCATGGGGGCGGGGACGGAGTTCCGATTTCGGAGGTCCTAGAGGATCACCTTGAAAGTTAAGGACGCTGCGAGCTCCAGATTGGGCACAGTACCCGGCGGCCGAGGCTCCGCTGGGCTTTGGACCACACAGGAGAACCCTCTCCCGAGAGGGCGCAGAGGCTGCCCCTGCGAACCCGAGAGCTGCGTCTACGCGAGACCCTGCGCTCGCGACACGCTGGCTGGTGGGCTCCTTGCGACCCAGCCGGCACCAGGTGCTCCCCGGCGGATCTCTGTCACTCTTGCCAACTTTACGGGCCCCGGGGCCGGAGGAGGGCGCCTCTCCTGGCGGGTCGCGCTCGGTACTTAAGGCGGCTCCGCGGGGCTGGCGCTCGTCAGTCTGAGGAGCGGTGGCCGCGCATGGTGGAGGGAGGTGCGGCGGCGCGGAGCCGGAGGAGGGGCATGGAGCCGCCGCGGGCCTGCTGAGCACCGGAGCGCGGGCAGCCGGCGGCACGGTGAGTGAGGGGTGGCGGCAGCGTGTGCGGGAGCCCCGCGCACAGGGCTCCCAGTCCGCAGGCGCTGGGTCTGGCACCGGGAGGCCCGCTGGGGACAGCGGCAGCCCCGGCTCCGTGGTGGCGGTTCCGGCAGCCCCTTCCCGGCTAACCCCTCCTCCCTTTCTTCCTCCATCCTCTCCTCCCTTCCTCCCTGGCGGCTCCTGTTTTGTGAATGAATTAGGAGGCGGAAGAGGGTGCGGGGCTCGGGCCAGCTGGAGCACCCCTCCCCCACGCACTCCAGCCAGGGTCTTCGCACCTGCGGGGACACCGAGACCCACCGGCGCCCGATCCTGCGGGTTAGCCTGGCCCTGCTGCACGTGTCCGCCCAACTTGGCCCCTTCTGCCTCGCGGACTTAGAGACCAGATCGGAGGGCGCTCGGGCGCTGGGGAAGGAGCCCCTGCTGCACGCACAAGTTTCCATCCCGCAGTGCGTGGGCCCCACAGCGGGGCGCACCTGTCAGCGAGAGAGACGCTGCAGACTGGCAGCTCCTCAAAGTTTCAGGGTTGAATGGGGAAGCGTGCGCCCGGGCTGGAAGGAGCTTCTCTGTCGGTCTTCCGAATGGCCCAGCCTCAGGAGCACCCCAGCCTCTTGTCCTTGAACCCCAGTGCCCAGTGCGAGCTGGGCCGCCGTCCCGGGCCCCTGTGGGCCCTCCTGAGAGAAGACTGTGAGGACGGGGGCCAACAGGTCCAGAGTCGCCTCACTTCGCCCTCTTCTCTCAGGCTTTGGGTGTCGGGCGGGGGACCTGAACCAAAGCTCACACGGGCGCCTGATCACACGTGGGTATCCGGCCGCCGGGACCTTCTTGGGTCCTCTGGAGAGGAGGGTTATCTAGACAGTGCCTCTGATTCCTGCGGGAGCAGGATCCCTCCCTGGGAAGGAGGGGACTGGCGACACCAGTGATGTCGTCTTTGTCTGCAGGCACACTTTTGCCAAGGTGACTGGGGCCCCCGGGAAGACGAACACAGCCTGGTCCAACTCTGATTCCAGGGGTTTCCCTTTCCTTTCCGGCTGGGTCGTGGGAAACCGATGCGTGGGTGTGGCTCGCGTCACTTTCGCCAGGAGGTGAGGCTCAGTCCAGGCAGAAAGCGTGGCGAGTGCCGAGTGCCTTCGTGGCTGCAGTGACCTAGTGGGCACAGTCTCTAGAACTGCAGTGAGGCGAGGAGCTCGGCCCAGCAGGTTGGTGGCGGTAGGCTAGCTCGCGTGCCTCCTGCCCCTTCTCCGGGCGTGCAAGCGAGCGCAGGCTGCGTTCCTTTGGGCTCCTGAGCTGGGGGGGGGTGGGGTGGTGGTGGTGGCTGGAGACGCTCCTAGTGGACGCGGGCCCGGGAGCCCCTGGGCTACAGGCGCGCGCAGGGAGAAGGGAGGGCTGGGAGTCCTGCAGAGGAAGCTTGCCGCTGCCGGATCCCTGAGCTGGTGGGGCGGAGAGCCCGGAGGCCGTGCTTCCCGGAGAGGCGAGGCTGCCAACAGCCCTTTCCGATCGCGGCTGCCTGAATGCTGCTGGTGCTTAAATGTGGCCAATTTAGGCAATGGCTGCGTTTCTTACCTCTCCTGTATGAGAGGTGTCCCCTGGCAGGACGCTCTGTGTGTGTGTGTGTGTGTGTGTGTTTCAGTGGGACTTAGAATTGGCTGGTGCAAGCTTGGAAGGAGAGGTAGGTTCATCATCTGGAGTTCTGGGATGGAAACTGCATTCTCCTGAGGGGCAGGTGGGAAGAGCTCCTCAGAAGGCTTAGGTGGGAATGGAGGACAGGAAGCAGTCTTTGTCCCCTTTATTCATTCTCCTCTTCACACTTCTCTTGCCATCTAGGCTCTAGAGAAAATCACCACCAGGGCTCTTTCCATTTTCAGAGAAATGATTTACCTGACCTGTGAATGAAGAAGCCATTGAAACCGACCCCACCCCACCCCCACTGTAGTGACTGACCAGAGACGAGGTTTTACAAAACTTGAGCAAGGTCAGGCAGCCAGGAGAGATGAGAGCCTGTCTCAGGCCAAGTCTCTGGTGCCAAGCCTGGGCTTTTCTCATTAAAGCACAGCTGTTTCCAACAGGGCAGACTGTATGGGCCCCAACTTAGCTGCAGACGGAAACTTGGCGACGTTTCAGAAGTGGCTGGGCCCAGGGATGAGCACAGATTACAGCGGCACTAGGACCAAGCGGACGGGCTCCCCAGGCAGCCACCTCTGTGAGGCTGCTGCAGTGGTGGCTGCAGTTCCCTCTGGCGCTCCCGCTCCTCAGTGCTGGGCTTCTAGAAGGGCTGTCCACACCCCAGCTCTCATCTCCTCCTCTCCCTTTACTGCTTTCCCTCCAGCTTTCCCTTTCCTGCCTTTGAGTAAATGAGAAAAAGATGAGCAAGCAGAACATAGGGAAGTTTCTCTTAATAATTTTGCTGTGAGCAGGGAAACCATGTGTATCTTTGTTTCTCTGGCACCTCTTTTTATGTTTCCTTTGGTTTCTGGTCTTTTCCTTTCCTGCTTTCGTCAAGGGCTGTGCTGTGCTTTACCAGGGAATAGTCCCCTCCCAGAGTCCAGTGACTACCCCACTAAGGACTGTGGCTTTTAGCCTCCTGGTTGTCGCTCTACCCTCCTTTCCCACATGACCAGAAGACCTACCGCCCTGTGTATACTCAGATGCCCCCGGCCACAGTCTCACCCCATCGAAGCCTACCTATACGGAGCTCTCAGTCTGCCACCCACCAGGGGTGTCACCTAAACCTGGTCTTTGTTTTCTCTAACAAGAACAAATGCTGCCTTGCATGTTACCCGCTTATCCCTGGAAGATGCTGGGAGGTTAGTACTCCAGTTTACATTTTGAGGATTAAATAACTAAGGAGCAACACAGTGGCAGAGCTGGGATTTGTACCCCAGTACTTTGGCTTCTGAGTCTCCAGAAGGTTTTAGCTATGCTCAGTAAGTGGTCATAGTCGCTTTTATTTTTTTTTTTTTTGAGACAGGGTCTCGCTTTTGTTGTTCAGGCTGGACCTGAGTTCAGCCTCGAACTCACAGCAATCCTGCCTCTGCCTCCCAAGTGCTGAGATTACAGGCGTGAGCCACTGGGCCCAGCACTGTGGTGTGTGGTTCTGATTGCTGGTGGGTGTGAGTCCCCACGCCCAGCATTGTTGTATGTGGTTACCGGGAATCGAACCCAGGCCCTTGCACTTGCAAGGCAGGTGCCGGAACCACTGAGCTAAATTCCCAGCCCTAAGTGGTCATAGTTTTTGACGGTGGGTCCCTTCTGCTGTTCTAGGTTAGACTCTGAGAAAGCTACCTCTTGCCTGATCCCTATCACTCACTTTCTCTCACCAGATGCCGGTGCAGCTGACGACAGCCCTGCGTGTGGTGGGCACCAGCCTATTTGCCCTGGCGGTGCTGGGTGGCATTCTGGCAGCCTATGTGACAGGCTACCAGTTTATCCATACAGAAAAGCACTACCTGTCCTTCGGCCTATATGGCGCCATCCTGGGCCTACACCTGCTCATCCAGAGCCTGTTCGCCTTTCTGGAGCATCGGCGCATGCGCAGAGTGGGGCGCCCGCTGAAGCTGCCTCCCTCCCGGCGCCGCCGAGCGGTGGCACTTTGCATTGCTGCCTACCAGGAGGACCCTGACTACTTGCGCAAGTGCCTGCGTTCAGCCCAGCGCATCGCCTTTCCTGACCTTAAGGTGGTCATGGTGGTGGATGGCAATCGCCAGGAGGACGCTTACATGCTGGACATCTTCCATGAGGTGCTGGGCGGCACTGATCAAGCTGGCTTCTTTGTGTGGCGCAGCAACTTCCACGAGGCGGGTGAGGGCGAGACGGAGACCAGCCTGCAGGAGGGCATGGAGCGTGTGCGGGCGGTGGTTCGGACCAGCACCTTCTCATGTGTCATGCAGAAGTGGGGAGGAAAACGTGAGGTCATGTACACAGCCTTCAAGGCCCTGGGCGACTCGGTGGACTACATCCAGGTAAGGTGCCTCCCCAGAGTGTGTCTGCGGGGTCTACGTGGCTAGCAGGGCTGACTTTTCTCCCGGGACTTTAGGTCAGTTGTATTGTGCACATCCCCTTCCGCTGCAGAAGGCAGGGAGCCATAGAGGCTCTGAAGTTGTCCTGAGGTCAGGCAGACCTGGGTTGGAAATGCGGTTATGCTCGCATGTAGCTCTTGACTTTGGGCAGGACTCTGAATTGTTGTCCCTATAGTAACAGCAGCAAACTGGTACATAACAATTGCTTCATACCAGGCACTGTCATGGGCACTTCAAATATATTAATTATTCTTTTAATCCTCCTAACACTCCGGGGGATAAGACTATTATTAACTCTCCTCATAGAAGGTGAAACTGAAGCACAAAGATTAAGTTGCCTCATGTCACAGTGAGTAAGGTGCAGAAGCAGGTGTGAGCCACACAGCCCATCTCAGGTCTGCTCTTAGCTCTTGTGCAGTGCTGCCTGCCACAAAGTTGTGCCTGTTGGGCCGGGGAGTTAGCTCAGTGGTTCCGGCGCCTGTCTTGCAAGCGCAAGGGCCCAGGTTTGATTCCCCGGTAACCACATAACAATAATGGGTGTGGAGACCCACACCCAGCAGCAACCAGTACCACATACCACAGTGCTGGGCGTGGTGGCTCACGCCTGTAATCCCAGCACTCGGGAGGCAGAGGCAGGAGGATTGTGATGTGAGTTTGAGGCTGAGCTCAGGGCCAGCCTGAACCACAAAGTGAGACCCTATCTCAAAAAAAAAAAAGTTGTGCCTGTTTATAAAGAAATGTGAAGAAGGTAGGTGTGGGGGCATATACTTGAATCCTAGTACCCAGGAGGCTGAGGCAGGAGGATCTGCGAGTTCGAGGCCATCCTAGGCTATGTAGTGAGTTCAAGGTCAGCCTGAACTACATAGCAAGACCTTATCTCAATTCAAATTTTTTTTTTCTTCTGGTACTGGGGATCAAACTCAGAACCTTGCATTTGTGAGGCAGGCATTGGAACCACTGAGCTACATCCCTTGCCCAAGACCCTGTCTCAAAAAGAAAAAAGAAAGAAAGAAATGTAAAGATCAAAAGAAGTTCCATTCAAAGACACTCTACTGTTTCAGTTGTGGGCCCCAAAGTCTCTCTCTGTGTTGAGTTCATGTGTGTGAGGTGGGGGGTGGACAGACACAGGGATGAATAATCCTCCCACCTCATTTCTCAGTAGCACCGGCAGGGCTGGAACCCTGAGCAGACCCTGCTCATCTGGTCTAAGTAGTCACTGACGTCAACCTGAACATTTTATCAGGTTGACAAAGCTTCAGTATTCAAATGATACAACCTAGAGAGAACAGAGAAGATGAAAACTCAAACATCCAGTACCACACAGGAGTAGAGAACCCAGGATCCCAGATTTTGGTGCAAAGTTCTTCACAGCACCAAACTGCACCTGTTCTGTCTCTGTCCTTCTCTGCACCCTTCAGAGGAATTTGCCCATAGCTGCATAAATGCTTGAAAAAGGGGCAGCTTCTTTGATAGCCTACCTGTATGCCACTTCAGCCTTGCTGACAGCACGTTGAGTCTCTATTTACATTTTCTGTAGTATACCTGCCTAAAATTGGTTTGTATACTTTGACTTTTTGGGAGGTGTGTCCTTGTGTGAGAGTTGCTATCTGTCTGTCTTCCTAGGCCCAAGGACCTCAACCATGTAGGGAGGGATGTGAACCTCAGAAGGCTGTTTGAATCATTACGAATTTAGAAAACCTTCCTGGGGTCCCAAAAGCTCAGGAAAAAACCTTGAGTCCCAACTTGTGTGCTGAAGCCACTATGACTGTATTGTTCACTCCTTTTAAACTTAGGACCCCTCAAACCTGCTCTGCCACATAACTCCTTTCTCTAATCATCTCCTGTGTATTCCAGTGGATCTGCAAACACTCCACCACCTATCCCTGGCCATGCCTTTGTGTTCATGGCCCTGGGACCACTGCCCAAGGCAGCACTGGGCTACAATGAATACTTGTTGGATTTCAGCCTGTTTCCCATAGCCCTGGTGAGGACATGTCTGTTTGCCTCTGAGGAAGAGAACCTTGCCCCAGGAAGCACAGGATTCTTTTTTCCTCACCCTGCTCAGCTAGAAAGACCTCCTGAGAGCAAAGAAGGCAGAATAGCATTGAGAATGGGTTAGGGTCTAGGCAGGAAGTAGTAGTGAGATCAGCAACACTGAGATGCTCAGCCTGTCAGCTGAGATGCTGAGTCTGCTAGAGTCTCCCCAGAACCTTCTCTGTAAGGATGTTTTGGAGAGAAGCTGAAGAAGCACATGTGAGGGACCCAGTGTGTTGCCTAAATTCCCCTTGGCCTTCTACTATTGCTTGTCTATAGGCCTCCTGTCGTCTAACAGAGAGAGGGAAAACCAGGAAAGTTGGGGTGTCAGAAGGAGCTTCTTTCCTGCATGCTGAGATCTTACTTAGCGCCTTTTTTATTTTGGTGCTGGGAATTGAACCCAAGGCACTGAATCAGCAACTTTAGTAAAAGGATCTTAGACTTCTGTGACGTGGGGTTTGGGTTCATCTTTGGGTAATGTTCTGTTTTGAGAACAGTAACCATAGAGAGCTCAGTCTGGGGTCCACAAGCCAATTCCCCTGCCAACAGTTATTTGGACTCCACTATTTCAGTTATTTTTTAGAAAACAGACAGGGAGTCAGTCACAAAGGTAATGCTTTCAGAGCCCAGGTTCACCAATCATGGAACTACTGAGACCAGGAGCCTCCTGCAGGAAAGGGGGCATGTGGGCAGGATTTGATCCGGGGTCTGACTGGAGGAGGCAGCCATTGCTAGCGTTCACACCATTCACACTAGACCCAAGCTAGGCAGAGCTATCAGCCAGACAGTGCTCCACTCTTAAAGATTTGGCCAATAAGGTCTGTGCTGAAGCACAGAGTATCTGGAGGGCCACATTTGTGGCCTCACGGAAGGCTCCATGCCACAGGGTCTGGAGGCTGTCCAGGAGGCCAAAGGCTAAAATGAGGACACTGTTAACAACTATCCCATGGGATCCTTTGGGACAGCATCCCTGACAGGAGCAGTTTCTCATTTTCCTGAGGAATGTCTACTGGTCCTGTTCTAGCTCATTGTGCCTGTCATCTGATTTCAATGACTTACTCCCCCTTTCTATCCAAAGATCCCAGATAAATGTTTTGAGGCTGCTTCTGTGGAGCCTAGCTCTGCAAGAATAAACCTTTCCCGGTGTTAAGCATTTGTCTTTTGCCAGGGCTGGTACCTACAAACTCCTAAGTTTCTCTCCCTAACTTAGTGGCTGTCAATCCTGGGATGTTCACTCTCCTTTTCCTTACTTGCCTTTATTTTTCCTCTCTACCTTTCTGGCTGCAACTTCTCTAGTGAAGAGAATCGCGCACGCGCGTGTGTGTGGGGGTCATTTCCCTCAGGTGGTGAAAGGCTGGTGTGCGTGTGGGCGCTTACTGGCACAGACCTGAGGTACATGGTACACTCCTCTGCAGGTGTGCGACTCTGACACTGTGCTGGACCCAGCCTGCACCATCGAGATGCTTCGAGTCCTGGAGGAGGATCCCCAAGTAGGGGGAGTCGGGGGAGATGTTCAAGTAAGAAGTAACCAGGGATCCCTGGGGATGGGGTCTGGATTCTATTTCCTAACCTAAAAGGATATGCCTGTTAGTATTTGCTAGTACTTTGAGGGAAGTTCCCCGCTGACAATTTCCCCTGATATCAAAGACCTTACCTCTTTTACAATGTAATTCATTTCCTGCTCTTTTTCAAAATGAGAGAAAAAAAATCACTGAATAATTACAGCCTATGCAGGGAAGGCTATAGAATTTTGAGACCACAGATGCTAAAGGGCACTTCCCTTTCAAATGCACAGTAGGTAAATCCCAAGTTAGGCCCTTGAGAGCCCTTCCTTCTAGAGGACTTGGGCTGAAGAGCTCTGGGAAATATGGTAAGCATAAAGGGCTGGATCTTCTTGCAGAGGATACTGTAGACAATATATCACATCTTCCTAAAAGCTGCAAGACAGATGGCTGGAGTAGCATTTTGCTTCCTCCCTAGACCTCTCTGGCACCACCTCTGGCTCTCTCCTGTGGTTGAAGGCAACACTGACTGTTAAGATTAGTAGAGAGGTGGAGCTGGTGCTGGGAAGAGTGAGTAGATGTGGCTGGCTCCTTTCAGTCCAGATTTCTCAGTTCTGATGGGGCTAGTACTGATGGCCAGAAATGTGAACAATGGACCACAGAGCCCAGAGTAAGGAGGCCTCATGGTCTGTGGTATCTGCCTCTTCTGGGGCTCATGCTTCAGATGACGAGGCCCAGCATCTCTGTTCCTTTGCAGATCCTCAACAAATATGACTCATGGATCTCCTTCCTGAGCAGTGTGCGGTACTGGATGGCCTTCAACGTGGAGCGGGCCTGCCAGTCCTACTTCGGCTGTGTGCAGTGTATTAGTGGGCCCTTGGGCATGTACCGCAATAGCCTCCTCCAGCAATTCCTGGAGGACTGGTACCATCAGAAGTTCCTAGGCAGCAAATGCAGCTTTGGGGATGACCGGCACCTTACCAACCGAGTCTTGAGCCTTGGCTACCGAACTAAGTACACAGCACGCTCCAAGTGCCTCACAGAGACCCCCACTAAGTACCTCCGGTGGCTCAACCAGCAAACTCGCTGGAGCAAGTCTTACTTCCGGGAGTGGCTCTACAACTCTCTGTGGTTCCATAAGCACCACCTCTGGATGACCTACGAATCAGTGGTCACAGGTTTCTTCCCATTCTTCCTCATTGCCACAGTCATACAGCTTTTCTACCGGGGCCGCATCTGGAACATTCTCCTCTTCCTGCTGACGGTACAGCTGGTGGGCATTATCAAGGCTACCTACGCCTGCTTCCTTCGAGGCAATGCAGAGATGATCTTCATGTCCCTCTATTCCCTTCTCTATATGTCCAGCCTCCTGCCAGCCAAGATCTTTGCCATTGCTACCATCAACAAGTCTGGCTGGGGCACTTCCGGTCGAAAAACCATTGTGGTGAACTTCATTGGCCTCATACCCGTGTCCATCTGGGTGGCAGTTCTTCTTGGGGGTCTGGCTTACACAGCTTATTGCCAGGATTTGTTCAGCGAGACTGAGCTAGCCTTCCTTGTCTCTGGGGCCATCCTGTATGGCTGCTACTGGGTGGCCCTTCTCATGCTATATTTGGCTATCATTGCTCGCCGATGCGGGAAGAAGCCAGAGCAGTATAGCTTGGCTTTTGCTGAGGTGTGATTCAGCCCCCAAGCAGAGTGGGAAAAGTGCAATGGGTAAGGGAGGGAAGGGGGAATGAAAGAGAAAAGATTGGGCTGGGGGGAGGAGGGAGTGCTGTGTTTTAGTTTAATGGTTCCAAGGGACAAATCTGAAAGGCAGAGAATGGTGACTAGTATGGCCTATGCTGGGCAGTTCTACTCAGAGGATGAGACATTGATTCTTCAGGCTCAGGTCAGGGGCCTTTGTGCATTTTAAGGCTGCTGGTCTACTCACTCCTGCACACAGACAGTCCTGTGAGAACTAAGAAATGTGCCAGACCAGGTGATAGTTGCATTCCATGGCAATTTCTGAGCAAGTGAACAGTGACATCTTGTGGGAACATAACCGGAGGTGGTAGAATTTCCACCAAGAGATCTGAGCCAAATAGTGTGCCCTCCCCTCTCCATTAATGCAGTTGATTGTGCCTGAAACACAAGGGCCAGAGGCCTCATTTTTGGGTATTAGGAAACAGGGTCCAGGAATGGTGCTTTATGTGATCTACCCGACTCCACCTCTCAACATCCCAGGGATGAGCCAAACTAGTAGGGGTTTATATTGAACTGCTATTTTTAATTTTTGCAGTAATGGAGATTGAACCCAAAGTCTTCACAATGAGCTACATCTGCCCCCTTCAACAATCCATTTTTAAAAATTTCTAGACAGGGTCTTCTAAGTCACTGAGGCTGCATTTGAACTTGTGATCCTCCTGCCTCAGTGTCAAAGAGTGCTGGGATTAGAGGAGTGTGCCGCCACACCCAGCTAACACTGAACTGCTTTTAAAAGTACATATTGAAAAAGAAGGTTTGCCAGGAAGAACAGAAATTGTGGTGGTGCTCAAGATATGGAAGCCCTGGAATGAATGTGTTCCACTTGAAAACTGATCATACTTTTAGACCATTTCTAAACTAGTCTGTGATCACTGCTGGGAAGATAAATTTTGTTTTTTTTTTTTAGGTTTTTTGAGACAGGGTCTCGCTTTGTGGTTTAGGCTGGCCCTGAGCTCAGCCTCCAACTCACATCACAATCCTCCTGCCTCTGCCTCCCGAGTGCTGGGATTACAGGCGTGAGCCACCACGCCCGGCACTGTGGTATGTGGTACTGGTTGCTGCTGGGTGTGGGTCTCCACGCCCAGTATTGT
>PVIR01001137.1:0-15684 GCA_004026965.1 Petromus typicus | reverse complement strand
AAGATAAATTTTATAGCCATCTGCCAGGAAGATCAAACCTCAATATGTGAAGCAAAGTCTTGGGTTTTTTAACTTGTACACTACTGGATTCCTCTGAACTGAAACTAGAGTTACCCTCATTTCACTTTCTTCAAAGACATAATTTGGGGAGGATAAAATAGCAGACACCTCTTCCACTGTCATCATCATCCTAGGTAAAATTCTTAAGGTGTCAATTAGGGAAGAGCCTAGGCTCTTACAGGTCTCTGGAATAGAAAAGCCTGCTCTCTGCACATGTGAAAAGAATAATAGAAGCCTCTCTTCATAATTGGCTGCCATCTTGAACTTGGATAGAATTCCGGGCAGCTGGTTAACATGTGTGACTTTCAGGCTACATACAGTTCTTGACAATCATCCCCAATTGAAAGCTTTTCAGTGTTGCCAAAGTGAACCCTCAAACCGAAGCTGACCATCTGTGAGACTATTCAATTCTTAGTGGCTTCTCTGGGGAATTTTTTTTTTTTTTTGGTGGTCCTACAGATTGAGCCAAGGGGTGCTCTACCCCTGTGCTACATCCCCAGTCTTTTTAAAACAAACATACATGCTTAGTTGCCTAGGCTACCCTCAAATTTGTAATCTAGGGGCCAGGGATGTAGCTCAGTGGGGCCGCTGCGTGTCTGGCAAGTGTAAGATCCTGAGTTTGATCCCGGGTTCTGCCAAAACAACAAAAAACGTAATGCTTCTGTCTCCGTCTCACAGCTAGCTGAGATTGCAGGCATGTGCCACAACACTCAGTTTCTCTAGAGAATTTGTAAAGCCAGGTTGTGGATAGTTACTAGTACATTTGCTTGTTTGCTTCTGTGAAGAAACTAAGCTAGAAGATGGAATTTGTTCTTAACCCTAAGGTTCTTGCTTTCTCATACACTTGGGGCTAATTTCCCTCTACTGGTTTGGAAGCGAGGGGAAACAATTTTCCAGAAATTTGCAATCCAAACTGCTCAACTTTTAGGTTTGAAACCTGGAATCCTGCTAAGCCCTTGACTTAGGGACTGCTCACTTTGCAGATGTCCTTTCTCAGAGGGACCAGCTAACCCTGCAAAATCAGCGCTAAGCTGGAAAGCATTTGAGGAGAAAACAATCTAACGTACCCAGGTGCTTTCTGCAAAGGAACCAAGTGTTCTTTGAACCACAGATGGGCAAATCCTGCTGTTTTCCTCTCTCCTATCAACTTAAGGGTTTTCCAGGTGTAGCCAACAGCTGCTACATCACAGACCTCAAGCTTCTAGTAAAACTGCTAAGTTGATCAACAGGCTCTACATAATGATGTTTGGGAAACAGCAAGCATTTGCTAAAGGTAGCTGTGCCGGGGTTCTTCATGTTTCTGCTAGCCAAGAAATAAACTATTTTGGGCACTGCAGTGGAAGGCCAGTCATCCAAATGCGGAGTTAAAAGACTTTATACTAAGGGCGGGTTTTGCTTGAGCACTGACTTGAAGAATGATGGACTTTGAAGGAGAAACTCCTGGCTATCCTACCATCCGCTCTGCCTTGCACTGTGGTTATCAACTTTCAAGAAGGCAGGCACTGGTAGTGAGCTAACAACATTTGACCTCGTCTGGTTTTTCTAAGTTATTTTGTATATTTCAGCAGCAAAACCAAACTGGGTCTTCAGCTTTATCCCTGTTTCTTGTAAGGGAAGAGCCTTTATATAATTAGACACATTTTGGTTTCTCCTCATTGAGAATTTTAACCCTCTTTTATATTTCTACAGTAATTTGTAAACATATTTATTTTTACCTGATTTTTTTTAATAAGGAGGGAAGTTTAACATAAAAGTTGGGGGGGGATCAGAAGGGAAGCAGCTTTACTTGGTGATGGTGTTCATGTTCACTTTTGCCACTCCCACTGAGCATGGATGGATGGAAACTTCTGGGCCTTCTGCTTGTTCTGGAGCAACATTACCATTCTCAGGGGCATGTCACTAGAGCACATCCTCTTCTGGAGCACCTCCTTCATCTACTGCTCCATCTTCACTTTACCTGAGCCCTTCCTGAGAGGTGGGGACAGCTATGGAAAGTCACGTTGGGTGTGAATTTCTGGCCCATCTTGTCCATGTATTTAGTTCTAACATGGGGCCTAAAGCAGTCCTCCTTAAAGTCCTGGATGAAGCAGGTGGGTACTCTTTCCACTTGTTCTCAATAGCCATCATGTCCTTGATGCTACACACAGCTGAGGGCAGGGACTTGTTGCGGTCCTGCCCTGTGGCCACTAATAGCCCTTTGTTCTTACACAGGAGCAGGACTGTGGAGAAGGCAGAAAAATCCTGCTGCTGCTTCTCATTCAGGTTGATCATGCTCTAGCTGACATTCTCTTCTCTGTCCATTTTGGAGTTGCTGCTGGCCGAGCACTCCCCTTTACAAAGCTCATTAGCTGCTACCACTCCTGGTTATGGGCTAGCTTGCAGCCAGGGATGTCCACCACGGTGTGGCAAAACTGAGCTGGTTGAACACAACTCCCCTTTCTGCTCGGGATCTTCCTCCCCCAGTTCCACTAGTGAGATTCCAACTTCTTCACAATCTCCACCACCTTACTACTGCTCTCACAACTGGCACCTATTCTCCAGCTGTTTCTGCAGCTTTAGCTTCACCTTGTCCTTGTCACAAATATCTCCATGTCCTCTATGCAGGTGTCCTACAGCAGGTACTGCACCATGAACTCCTCTCTTTATCCTCCAGGGCTGCCTCTTCCACCCCAATCCTGCAGTTTGGAACAAAGGTCTCCATTTTGAGTTGGCCCCCATGATGCAACAAGTCATTTGTGTACACTACCACCTCCCTTTACCAGGTTTCTCCATCCTCCATAGTTCTTTTGATTTTCTCTGGTGGGAGCATACCAGGGGTGTGTTGAGGCCCTGTGGTGCTCAGCAACTGAACCTGCAGCCCTCAGCATGGCCTACATCTCTTCCCACTCATTCCCCCAAGTCACTAGCCATGTTGCCTTAGTTCAAAGTAGGTAAGTATGGTTTCCCCCCTTTAGCTCTTCACCTTATTTGGGCCAGGACAGAATCAAGTTTTTGCTATTATGCCATACTCGTGTTCTCTACATAGGGCAGACTGGTTGCTGCCATAGCTCTATGTTCTCTGCCTATTTCTCATTTACCAGATTTGTGTTCACCAGCACATCCTTTTCCTGCAGCATATCTAAGTCCCTGAAGGTGAGAACCAGTCTCCCCTGCTCAAAGGGAATCAATGGCCTCAGCATTGTTCAGATCCTACCTCTGCTGAAACTCCTCCACCACTGTACCAATGCCAAACTTTTGGTCCGTCCTCCAAGAGCCTGGCCTTCTTTTCTGTCAAGCTTTCCTACAGAGCTGACCTTTCTGAATCCAAGACGAAGTGTTGGCAACCTTAGGATCAACTCTTCCCAGTGTTTTTACCTTCCCCAAGTTTTGGTTCAGGAGCCACTTTTCACTGGTAGCTGCCAGCTCCTGTTGCTCCTCTTGCTGTTGCAAGGCCATAGAGTTGACATCAGCTGTCAGAGGCTTCTCCCTGTTGCCCCACTATTCTCCATGGTCTTGACCTCCAACGGCTTCAGGCCCAACTTTACCTGGATTTACTGGTCTCCTAGATACTGAATGATTAGTTATCTCCTGAGCTACTTTTGTAGCTGGCAGCAGCCTCATGACTGTCTTTTACCCTGCCCACAGGGCTCAGGCTGGCTGCAATCCTGTCCATGGGTTGGCTTCTGTCCTACACCACTTGCTCTTGTGCAAGTCCTCATGATCCTGATTCTGCTTCTATCCTTCACTGCTGCCACTCCAGTGCTTGTTTTCTTCCTTTGCACTGTTGTCCCTGGGCTGCCTCTCTGCGGTGCTTTTATCACGACCCCATGGTGCTACCTCTGCCCAGAGCCGGTACCTCTCCCCCAACTACTTCCAGGATACATGGCAGCTGCTGTCCTATTGTCAGAATCAAGAGTGGCTACTTCTGACAGGAGTCTTTTTTTTAACTTTTCAGGTCAAAATTTTTATATTGCACTTATTTGTCAAAATAAAGATTCTCACATAATGCTGGTGTGTTACCTTTCTGTTCATGACCAAATACCTGACATAAATCAACTTCAGGGTAGAAAGGTCTGACTGAAGGTTTCTATCTGTGGTTACCTGATTGTTTCTGGGCATATGGTGAGGCACAGCAAGGCTGGGAAGCAAGAGGAGGTAGGGGCAGGGGACAAAATACACCCTTCAAAGACATACTTCCACTTATCTATCTCCTCCAACTAGACTCCATGTCCTGAAGTTTTCACTACTCTCAGCAACCTGTGAAGCTATGTATCCATTAAAGGGTTAATCCATTGAGGCCAGAGCCTTGATGATCCAGCCAATTCCCATCTCTGAACTCTGGTGCACTGGGGACCACACCTTTAACACATAAACCTTGGTAGGCCATTTCAGATCCAAGCCAATACAATGCAGCTGGTAGTTCTGAGATACTCCACTTTGTCCTTAATAAAGCTGGCTTCTTACACCAATCTCAAGAAGGGCTGGGGATAGAAATGGTTCAATCACTGTGATCCAAAAATAGGATAAGCTGTCCCAGCTACCTAGACCTAAGGAATACAGGGAAATATATTCACAGTGTCATAACTTTTGTACTGTGAGGTGAGGCAGGGTCTGTGGTGAAGTAACCGGCTGAGTGAGCAAGCTAAGGTTAAAACCCAGGAGCTTGCTTCTTCAGTCCAAGCCATTTTAGCTGGCAGGTCATGGAGAACGTGGCCAAAGTGAGACAAAGAGAAGTACAGGTATAGTTCCCTCCTGGTGGAACAAGTAACAATAGGAGTGACAAACAGTAGCCCTCTCATCCCATTTATTAAAGAAACAGTAAGAAAAGATACAATGCAGGAAAAACACCAAGCATCCTTCATGTCAGGCTGAACGAAGCACAGTGATCTCTCCCCTTCTCCCCCCACCCAACCCACCCTAATTCCCACTCACATCAGTTTAAAGTTTGAGGTTCTTTGATTGGGAGTACCAGTGGAGAGGGAGTCAGATAAACAGAGGTGCTTTGAACATGGCTACCTCTAAGTCCAGGAAAAAGCTGCAGACCTAATCAGTCAAGCAGAAATGTATTTGGTGGGTTGGTGAAGTGGTTGTCCACCTCCCCATTCTGTGTTCAAGCCCCCAGGGAAAGGTCTGGCAGTAGGTGACCAGGTCCAAGCTGCCCATTATCACAGCTATTGAAGCATGGTCCATTCATCAATGCAATATGGGAGCAGGGGATTACACACAAACTGGGACCAGGCCAATGTATCCCTGAGGAAAAGTCCACAAGAACAATTCAAGAAACTGGTAAGAAACAAAGGGCAGAAAGCTGTGGAACAAAAGCACTGCAGGCTTCTGAAAGGCCCAAGTTCCTTTCTTTTGAGGCAAGTTATCATTCCCAATTTTTCAGTCCATGTCTACAAATAACATTTCACCTTCAATCAAGAAAAAAGCAGAGGAAAATGACAGCTCTCTTGAACTTGAGTCTCAGCTATACTCTTCAGACAGTAGCTCCGTTATCTACCCTTTTACCTAAAGAGACTGTCCCTGCTCAGAACCACAGTGCCTGAAAAACAAGTGGTCCTGGAGGGAAAGTGGTATTTAAGGGGGTAACATTCCATTTGGGTACATTGCAGTCATTGGACCCCCTGGTCTGGGGTAAGCAGCTGGGTTTGTGCCAGGGAGGCTCCCCACCCTAGGAAATGGGACCACACTCTTGCCTACAGGACCATTCATCCTCGGAAAGGAAGCTGGATTTAGACCCAAGGTCCCAGTTGGCCTAGCAAAAGGAGCTGGGTTGATACCCATAGGACCTGTTGGAGAAGAGCCCAGATGTCCAGGAGTTGACCTGGGGAAAGCAATTTGACCTGGGCCTAAAGGACCAGTAGGTCGTGGAAAGGCAGCTGGACTTGGACCCTGCAAGCCAGAGGTCCTTGGGAAATTAGCTGGGTTGGGGCCTAGTGGTCCAGAGGCTCGTGGGAAAATTGCTGGACTTGAGCCCTGGAGGCCAGCAGACCTTTGGAAGGTACCTGGGTTTGAAGCCAATGTCCCAGAAGACTGAGAGAAGGCAGTTGGGTTCAGTCCCCCTGAACCTGTCCCCCTGGGAAAGGGATTAGCATTTACCCCCATGGGGCCACCTGGCCTTGAGAAATGAGCTGAACTGGGGCCTATGGAGCCAGGAGCCCTTGACATGGGAGATGGATTTGGCCCTGGAAGGCCAATTCCTCGAGAGCTAGGACCTGTGTTTGGGCCTATGGGGCCAGGTACTCTGGTCATGGATGATGGGTTTGTGCCCATGTTTCCAGAAGCCTGTGAGAAAGAAGCAGAATTTGCTCCTAAAAGACCTGCTGCTCTTAGAATTGGGGCAAGATCTAGGCCTTGGGGTCCAGCCATTCTTAAGTTAAGACCAGATCCTGTGCCCAAGAGACCACCTGCTCTGGTGTCCAGATTTGGACCTGGACCCAGGCCTCCTGCCCTTGGGCTGGGCCCAAGACCTGGGCCCACACCACTTGCTCGTGGGTTGGGCCCAAGACCTGGACCTGGAAACATACCTGACCGAGGGGCAGGGTTTGTACCTAAAAAGCCTGATCTCAGATTGGGATTTGGTCCAGAGCCCAAACCAACTGGCCTAGGATTGGGCGGACCATTACCAGAAGCCAACAAGACACCTGATCTCAGATTGGGTCCAGGTCCAGGTCCCATGGGGACACCACTTCTGGGGTCAGGACTTGCTCCCAGGAGACCACCTGTCCTTGGATTGGTCATAGGGCCTGGGCCTGGGAGACCTCCTAACCTGGGGTTAGACATAGGACCTGGGCCTGGAAGAGCACTGGTTCTAGGGTTTAGAGCTGGTCCTGGCCCTGGACCCAAAAGGCCACTTGGCCTTGGGAAAGAAGCTGTGCCTGTGCCAGTAGGATTTATCCCTCTTGGAAAAGAAGCCATGCATGGGTCACGAGAACCAGCAGAAAAAGGTGCTGGATTTGAAGCCAATGAACCTGATGAAGATGGAAAAGATGGATTCCTTGGAAATGGGGCCAGATTTCCACCAAGAGAACCAGCTGCCATAAGGAAAGGATCCGAGTTCATGCCCAATGGGTGGCCTGTGTTCAGAACAGGACCCCCCTGTGGTCCCAGGGAACCATCAAGCCGTCCTCGAGGTGGCAGTGGTGCGCGAGTCCAAGGAGTTGGCCGCTCTCTAGGGAAAATCCGGGGTTCTTTCATACTTTCTTGGGGACGTTGGTGATAATAGGCTTGGGGCGGGTTTTGAAAAGGATCTTGTCTTTGATGAGTGCTGTCACCAGGTACCGGGTGGTGCCAGTCTCCTGGCCAAGCTCATCACAGTCCTGTTCCCCAGGAGTGTGTTTGATAAGAACTGCAAAAGGTTTCTCCAGGTGGATGATTTTCCCATACAGGATATGATGCCCCACGATCAGCACAGGAATTCCCTTTGACAGAAGAACAAGATGCCTGAGGTTCAGGGATAGACCATTCATTCCACTTTAGGTGGCTTCCAAAGCTACTCCTAGCACCCCCATTCCCTGACCTTGTTCTACCACTGTTAAGCAGAAACACTGGACAACCCACCCTTACCTTTCTTCTACTTTTTCCAGCTCCATGTATGAAAAGATCCACTTTTAGAAATGTTACCTTTCCAGATGCCCCAAAGCTAAATTTCCTTACTACTGCAGAGAGGGAGGAAGAACAAGCAGACAGCTCTGCAGATTATCTAGACCTTGAGTAACAAACCTGAGGGCAGTCCTCACTCTGGGTCCTGGGAGCACCACCTTGGTGTAGCTTGCTCTCCTGAGGCATTAGGCAGGGAAAGAAAACCCCCTCACCTCAGTGGTGTAATGTAGGTCTCCCAGGAGGTTTCCGGCTAATCCAGTGCTGTAGCGAGCCTCGATCTCCCCCTGTAGCTCCATCAGCACCCATTCTGCCAGGCCTTCAGCCCCCGCACTGCAAGCAAAGGGCTGGCGGTTACAATATTTTTGAGGGGTGAAGAATGAGTAGTGTCCTACACCACCATTCAAGGCCCAAAGGAACTGTGTTGAGCATGAATTCTTGGGAAATTAGCCAGTGCTAGGCAATGAACTAGAGATCTTAATGCAAAGATTTATGCAAGATAAACCTAAAAACCCTGATTCTTCCAGAAAAATGAAACCTGTGTATAATCATTCAAGCTAAATAAAAATCTCAGTATGTACTCACCTGGAAATAACAATCTGCACCATGAGCCTTTCTTCTTTAAAATGCAACTGAAAATAAACTGTAAAAAAAAAAAATATCAGGATAACAATAGCAACAGTTAATAACAAAACGACAACTAGCTCTCATTACTGTGTGACAGGGACTTTTCTAAGTGCTTCAAACACACATTACTTTGTTTCCCTAACAATGCCATAAGATACAAACTTTCTTACGGATTGTGTACATGACAGAAGGCTAGAGGCACAGGGTGGTCATTCAGATTGTAGATGTGTATGCAGGCACATTTACACACAATCACCAGCATCAATTAGAGTATGGAAAACAAGGATTATGACTGTACTCAAAACCAGAGACAGACTACGAACCCAGGACATACATACAGTGCAGACACTCCTTTTTTTTTCCTTTGGTAGTACTGAGTATTGAACATAGGGCCTTCTGCATGTTAGGCAAGTGCCCAACAGATATACTTCCAATCCTCTGGCTGCCCTTGAACTTGTGATCTTCCTGGCCCAGCCTTCCTAGCAGCTAGGATTAAAGACACGTACTACCATGCGTGGCTCAGAGTCACCCTTGATCACAAACATTAACTTGTCTTTTTTTTGAGGCAGAATCTCATTTTTTGTAGTTCAGACTGGCCCCAAAGTATGTAGCCCAGGCCAGCCTTGAACTCACAGCGATCCTCCTGCCTCTGCCTCCGGAGGGCTAGGATTATATACCACCAATGTGGTATGCTGTTAGCCTGTGTTGGGCTTAGAGGTGTAAGCTATCATGTCCAGCATTGTGGTATGTGTTTACCTGGGATCGAACTCTGGACCTTGCACTTGCCAGGCAGACACCGGAATCACTGAGCTAAATCCCTGGCCCCTAACTTGTCTTTCTTTTTTTCTTCCCTGTACATTTCTTTTTAAAAAGAAAGGCACTGTTAGATTTCATTTTTTACCTTTGGTTACGACATAAACTTCATGTCTACCACTTGCTCTATTTCCAAATTCAGAGGACCTTTCTTTAAGGAAAAACAAAGGCAAGAGAACTGAAAGAGTCCTTCTAACAACTATAATGAATGGTAAAGTTTACATCTGATGTGACTCTCAATATGTTTTGACTACTTTTGAGACAGGGGCTCGCTATGTAGTTCAGGCTGCCCCTGAACCTGCTATGTAGACCAGGCTGGCCTGGAACTCAGCGATCCTCCTGCCTCACTTAGCTAGGATTACAGACAGGCACCACTGTGCCCAGCTAAACTCTTTAATGAATTTGTGATTTTGTTTTGTTTTAGTGTTTGAGACACAGTCTCACTTTGTAGTTCAGGTTGACCCTGAACTTACTATGTAGCCTAGGCTAGCCTCAAACTCATAGCAGTCCTCCTGCCTCTGCCTACTGAGTGCTGGAATTACAGGAGATTGCCAACACAGCCTTCTACTTAGACATGAACCAGCAAGAGAATATTTCATTTTATACCACAGCACCACCTTGTGGCAAATGTGAGACACTCAACAAGAACAGCTAAAATGGGACATTTTATTTCATTTGTCTTTGTTAGAAAGAACAGAATTCATAGTGAGTTTACGGGATGGCAGACCAAAATTACAGCTTCTGGCTAAGCCCTTCAAATGAAACGCAGATATGGAGGTTAATGGAAGGTTGCCAGTTCAGTGTACACCAACTGTAGTATGGAAAACTAATAGGTATAATTGTGCTTGAGCTTAGCAAATACTTGATTAAAATAGTAAACAAGCCGGGCATGGTGGCTCACACCTGTAATTCCAGCACTCAGGAGGCAGAGGCAGGATTGCAATGAGTTCAAGGCTCGCCTGGGCTACACCGTGAGCTCAGGAACACCCTGAACTACAAAGCAAGACCCTATCTCAAAAACAAAAAAACAAACAAAAACCGAATTCCTTTACTGATACATTAATTTTGGATCTGCGAGAGATAGTAGTATGGTGTCTGCAGCCTAATAGGATGGCCACTCCCATAGCACCAAACAGAGAACACAAGATTGGTTAACTCACTTGGACCTCAACTAGAAGTAGCAGCTAGTATGTTTTGAATTTGTACCATGGACGGGATCCTGTGCATATATAGTGATATTTCAATTCACACGACAAATCCATGATACATATGTATCAGTTTTTCAGATGAGGCTACTGAGGTATGTAGAGATTAAGTTGTCTGTAAGTGGTTCTCACACAGTGAATACAGTAGAGCCAAGATAGAAACTGAGCTGTCCATCTACATTCATAATTACTATCAAATTCTGCCTTGCCAAAGGAAAAAACCAAGTGATAGTGAAAATGAATAGGAATCATAAGGCAGGCATTGTGCATTTGTAAATTCTGGTAAGAATAACAAAAGACCACTAGGTAACAGCCTTGACTAAGCTAGATCTACTGTAGCAGCACAGGTTGTGTCCACTAGAATAGACATTAACACCAGCTCTGAAGGCAACAGTCTTCATGTAGACAAAGAAGCCCCACTATTACCATCATTAAAATCTAAAGTACTGGGCTGGGGAGTTAGCCCAGTGGTTCCCACACCTGTCTTGCAAGCACAAGGGCCCGGGTTCAGATTCTCTGGTAACCACATACAATACTGGGTGTGGAGACTCATGCCCAGCCGCAATAGGTACCACATACCACAGTGCTGGGTGTGGTGGCTCACGCCTGTAATCCCAGCACTTGGGAGGCAGAGGCAGGAGGATTGCTGTGATGTGAGTTTGAGGCTGAGCTCAGGGCCAGACTGAACTACAAAGTGAGACCCTGCTTTGTAGTTCAGGCTGACCCTGAGCTCAGCCTTGAACTCAACAGCAGTCCTCTTGTCTCTCCCTCCCAAGTGCTGGGAATATAGGCATGAGCCAACAAGCCTTGTGGTATGTGGTTCTGATTGCTGGTGGGTGTGAGTCTCCACGCCTGGCATTGTTGTATATGGTTACCAGAGATTGAACCCAGGCACTTGCACTTGCAAGGCAGGCACTGGAACTACTGAGCAAAATCCCTAGCACAGACCTTACAGTCTTTAACAATTGAAATCATACTCATGTTCTTTGGCCATAGGTTTGAGATGGTATGTGTTGACTGTTTAAGTGGATATAGAAATATTTTCATTACATTTCACACTTTTTGTACAGTCTCCTGTTAGAACAGAAATCTACAATGGTCCCCTAAAACGACAAGGAAAAAAGACACTGGTTGCCTGGACAGAATGACACTTATATACCAATCCCCAGGGCTTCAAACCAGAACCAGATTTTGCTAGCTGTAGAGGCTGGATGCAACTGATCCACCTGCCTCAGCTCCTCAAGTAGCTCCACAGTGCTTGGCTCTCAGTACATCTAGTGGTACTGGCAAGTATCTAGCAATACCTTTTAAATAAGAATTCTGTAGCACACACCATTCTATTGCTATCCCCTAACAAGAGGGTAAAAACTTGTTTCTTGCTAGATCTACTGGGATGCCTTAGATGCATACATAAATGATGTGCAAGTCCAGATGATAAGAGTCTAATGAAAAGGAACCTGTGAACTGATCTGGCAACATTTATGTCACATGTATACGTGAGGGTATATTTACTAAGTTGCTAAGAAACATGAGGCCAGGCATGGTGGCACACACCTACAATCCCAGCACTGAGGAGGAGGCTGAGGCTGGAGCATTGGTTCAAGTTCAAGGTCAGCTTATATTAAAAGCCAAGACCCTATCTCAAAGAAACATGGGGTATTGAACCGGGATTTAGCTCAAGTGGTACCACTCCTACCTTGGAAGCACAAGAAATATGGGGTAAAACATCCTTTTAGTCTATTTTTTCTTTCTTTTTAAGACAAGGCCTTGTTTTGTAGTTCAAATTGGCCCCAAGCTCACTACTGTAGCCCAAGCTGGTCTCAAACTCACAGCAATCCTCCTGCCTCTGCCTTCCAAGTGCTCAGATTACAGGGTGAGCCACCATGCCTGGCACTGTAGTATATGGTTACTTACTGCTGGGATTATAAGCATGAACCGCCACACCCAGCACTGTGGTATGTGGTTACAGGGATTGAACTCGGGACCTTGCACTTGCCAGGCAGATGCCACTGGAACACTGAGCTAAATCCCCAGCCCCCAATTTAAATACTTTAAGTGCTTTAAAATATACATTCTATTATTCCTGTTCTTGTTCCTTGAGATTTGAAGGAACCTGTCTTCTTAGCCAGAGAAGGTTATCTCTGATTACTGATCTGATATTATACCTAATGTAAGTGGCAGGGACTATGAATATGTATTTCATTTAGAATGCAGTTGATTAAAAAGAATGTAAGTACATGAAGCACAATCTGTCTCCACTCACCTGGAGCAGAAAAATATTAGAAAAAGAGACTGGGAATAAATATAATACAAGTTGATTATCCCTAATCTAAAAAATATGCAACTTTCTGAGCATCATACTCAGCAAGTTTCAAATATCAGTGTTTCAGGTTCTCAGATTACAAATTTCAGTAGTTAAATCTTTGTAAACACTTTCACATTTTTTTTTTTTTTTTTTTGAGACAGGGTCTTGCTTTGTAGTTCAGGCTGGCCCTGAGCTCAGCCTCAGACTCACATCACAGCAATCCTTCTGCCTCTGCTTCCCGAGTGCTGGGATTATAGGTGTGAGCTACCATGCCCGGCACCGTGGTATATGGTATTGACTGCTGCTGGGCGTGAGTCTCCATACTCAGTATTTATGTGGTTACTGGGGATCGAACCCAGGCCCTTGCACTTGCAAGACAGGTGCAGGAACCACTGAGCTAACTCCCTGGCCCAACATTTCTATATTTTGAACCCCTTTGGTCTGAGCATTTGGGTAAGTGCTACTTAACCTGTAAGTTACATACTGTTGGTACTAACAAGTACAGTTAACACTACAATGAAGATACTATATATAACAAAAAGATTTCTGTATCTTAAGTTTCAACTTACTGTAACAACACTAACAGACAACTAATGGAAATTGTAGTTCTTTGCTCTAAGATTTGGTTCATTTAGAAATCACAGTGATATCAAGGGCAAAGACTGAAAGGCATAATTTAAAGCATTAATTATAAAATCCTAAAACTAAGTTACTAGAAGAGCTTCCTACTAAGTCTCTACAAAGGCCAATTCAATGCCAGATTTACCTACAACCAAGATGTTTATAGTTACCAATTCTAATATAGCTACTGTATAGCTAGGGAGAATCTTCTGTGATGTAACTTTAAAAAATTGTTCATTATATTTCATAGTGGAATCAGTTTCACAGGTCATAACCAGTGTACAGCCCTGACAAAATGGAAAGATTTGAAGAAAATGAGACCTCTTTCCTCTATAACAAATTATGCTGTCCTCAATCTCTTAAAATGGGGGAAGACTTACACTTGATTTTTCTAGGTTAGTATACAATATACATATTCTATATGCTTAGTCAGATTACTTATTTCTGTAAGAAAACTTTAAATAGCTTTTTCAATTTAACCTAATTTTATTCTTTTAAAAAAAAAGCCTTTGTTGGGCCGGGGAGTTAGCTCAGTGGTTCCGGCGCCTGTCTTGCAAGTGCAAGGATCCGGGTTCGATTCCCTGGTAACCACATAACAATACTGGGCGTGGAGACTCACGCCCAGCACAGCCAGTACCACATACCACAGTGCGGGGCGTGGTGGCTCACGCCTGTAATCCCAGCACTCGGGAGGCAGAGGCAGGAGGATTGCTGAGATGTGAGTTTGAGGCTGAGCTCAGGGCCAGCCTGAACCACACAGCGAGACCTTGTCTCAAAAAAAAACCTAAAAAAAAAAAAAAAGCCTTTGTCTTCAAATTTTCTAGAAATGTTATTCATCTTAGCCTGCCTCACTGCTACATCTTAAATTAGTAGAGAGGCTGCAGGTAAAGTCAAGACTTGCTTTTCTGGATTGTGGTAAATGACAAGACCTGTGAACAAATCATACAAAGAACCCAGGATTCTTTGAAGAACCAGTCTAAACCAACAATGGAAACTCTAACCCAAACTCAGACTCCTAAGTGCTATGATTATAGACAGGCGTGGCTTAAACTATTCTTTTTTTTTTTTTTAGGTTTTTTGAGACAGGGTCTCGCTTTGTGGTTCAGGCTGGCCCTGAGCTCAGCCTCCAACTCACATCACAACAATCCTCCTGCCTCTGCCTCCCAAGTGCTGGGATTACAGGCATGAGCCACCACGCCCGGCACTGTGGTATGTGGTACTGATTGCTGCTGGGGTGAGTCTCCATACCCAGTATTGTATGTGGTTAGTGGGGATCGAACCCGGTCCTTTCGCTTGCAAGATAGGCGCCAGAACCACTGAGCTAAATCCCCAGCCCCTTTTAAAGTTTTTTTTGAGACAGGGTCTCATTATGTAGTTCAGGCTGGTCCTAAATTCAGCCTCGAAACTCTCAGGAATCCTCCTGCCTCTGCCTTCTGAGTGCTGGAATTACAGGCATGAGCCACCACACCCAGCATTGTGGTATACAGTATGACTGCTGGTTGGTGTGAGTTACCACATCCAGAATTATTGTATGTGGTTACCAGGGATCGAACTTGGGGCTTAACCTTGGAAGGGAAGTGCCCAAACTACCGAGCTAAATCCTCAACCCCTTAAATGAATTCTTATAGAGAACCTGACAAATCAAAACATCACCACTATGGGATTTCTTTTTTTTTTTTTTTTTTTTTGAGACAGGGTCTCGCTTTGTGGTTCAGGCTGGCCCTCAGCTCAGCCTCAAACTCACATCACAGCCCTCCTGCCTCTGCCTCCCAAGTGCTGGGATTACAGGCGTGAGCCACCACGCCCGGCACTGTGGTATGTGGTACTGGTTGCTGCTGGGTGTGGGTCTCCACACCCAGTATTGTTATGTGGTTACCGGGAATCAACCCGGGTCCTTGCGCTTGCAAGACAGGCGCCGGAACCACTGAGCTAACTCCCCGGCCCCACTATGGGATTTCTTAAGCCATCTACGCACAGCATATCAATAGAAAAAAGCTCCATTTCTCACACAAGTTATTTTTTTTTCTGAACTTACTGGATTCACTCACTACCTCCTGAGAACACTATGAGGTGTTCTCACTTCCTATTAGAGATGAAGAAACAGGCTAAGAAGCTAAACTTTAATTAAGTAATTCACCATAACAGCCAATAAGAGGTAAAGCTAAAACATGGAACCTGTCCATAATACTCTATGGTCTTTCTTTCTTTTTTTTTGAGACAGGGTCTCACTTTGTGGTTCAGGCTGGCCCTGAGCTCAGCCTCAAACTCACATCACAGCAATCCTCCTGCCTCTGCCTCCCGAGTGCTGGGATTACAGGCGTGAGCCACCACGCCCGGCACTGGTATGTGGTATTGGTTGGCGCTGGGGTGAGTCTCCACACCCAGTATTGTTATGTGGTTACCAGGGATTGAACCCGGGTCCTTGCGCTTGCAAGACAGGCGCCGGAACCACTGAGCTATATCCCCGGCCCC